>APFE030989322.1:227974-256118 GCA_000404065.3 Pinus taeda
TAATGAAAAATCAAGCTGGTAGTCTGGGTTTTGGGATCCAGGGGAAAATCTCTGTGCATATGTGTTTTTATGTGTTATTCTCTCGCATTGTTTATTTTTCTGTGATTTAGAATTCATATGCAGGTAATTTTTGTACAGGGTTAAAACCTACACTGACATGTGTCTTTTACACTTGCGTTCCATGGCTTGTTGCACTACATCATATTGATCATGGTCGAAGTAAGGTTGTCATGATTAACTTGATGTTGATTTTATGGAATGCATCATCATGAGTATATGACTGGTTACACAATTTTATGCAGCTTGATTACATTCTTGTATGTTGGGTTTCATTCTTAGTTATTTGATTACATGCATCAATATTATAGGTTGATTACAATAATTGATTGCTTATGCTCGAACAAATGTGGTTATGCATTTATGCAGTTGATTAGGATTTCTTATGCATGTGGATAGTTGCATGAGGAAATGTGTATACGAGATTATGGGTTGTTTTCTTGCATGAGGTCAATCATGCATTATTGATATGGCCTTGCGTTGATGGTTGAACCCTAGCTAGTATGATGGCTATGCATTAATGCACTTATTGATATATGTCTATATGTTTTTATGGTTATGTTGTACATGCGTCATGTTGATTTCATGATATTACAGACAAGGTATCCTCCCCAATCATTTTAAGGTACATTGATTTATGGTGATATGGTTTATTTGACGTAGTATGCCTTGTAGGAAAGATATCAGATGGCCAACAAGGTGGTAGACCACATAGAATCTCCCCATGAATAAGATGGTCTTTGTGGTGTGGGGAATATTCTAACTTAGTAGACACCTTGAGATGCCTAAAGGAATAAATAAGGAGTTGGAAAGTAGACAATGAAAAAATCATGCAGGCATAAGAGAAACAAGCAGAAGTGAATGAAATAGTACTTCAGAGTTTGTTAAATTTGCAACAACAGGGACCTCTTCAGATCATACATGAACATGAGGATAGAGCGAATGGGGCATATGGAAGTAGGTATCATAGTATACACAAGTCACATAGATTTGACACGATCAGAGATGGCAGGTTGTTGGACACTCTAGATAGGAGAGGTAATGGACATAGGTATTACTCTAGCTTTGGTTTTGACAGACATCATGATTATCATCATTATCATTTGTACATAAGGAATGATAAGGGATATTTTCTGAATGATTTCAAGAAGGAAAATCTACCTACCTTTAATGGAGAGATGAAGAAATTGTGGGATGCAGAGGCTTGGTTTCTTGGCATATGCAAATTCTTTAGATTGCATGATTACTCAGAAAACATGAGAGAAAGGATATCCCTTTTTAGTCTCAAAGGTAAAGTGGATATTTGGTTGGAAGATGTGAAGAATGTCAAGGATATACATGAGGATGAGTTGAATTGGCATGCATTTGAAAGGCTCTTCAAGAAGAAGTACTTGTCTGAGAGGTATTATGATGACAGCGCTAAGTGTTCTATGAAACATTAGGAGTATACTAGTAGATTTTTGGAGCTATTGAGATATGTGCCTTATCTCAGAGAGGAGAAGGTAAAGGTTTAGAGATTCATCAATGGATTTATAGTTGCATACTGAGACTCGATTGAGTTTGATGAGCCTAGATCGTTAGAGGAGGCCATCTGAAAATTGAAGCATTGTTATGAGCAGCTAAAGCACAAAGTTGGGCCTAAACATGAATTGAAAAGAAATGAAAAAGCTAAAAAAATATGGCCACCAAAGAGAGGAAGACCTCAAGATGAAGGTGAGAAAGATAATGTAGTTCATTACAAGAGATTTAATGCAACTGAGAAGGGATATGGAGAGAAGAATGCTAGAGCCAATGATAAGGAAACATTACAATGTTGGATATGTGTTAAGGATCATCGTAAGAGGGATTATCCACAATATTAGAGTGGTGGTAGACCCCATATTGATAGTGTTTAGGAGGCACATATAGTTGGTGATGTTGGTCATAGCATTCCTCAGATTTATGCAGTTCTGGAAAATAGGCAGGTGGATCATCAAGCATTAACCATTGATATTGATTATAATCTTTGTGATCGAGTTGTTTCTATTTTGATTGATCCTGGATCTAAATATTTTTATATTAATCCTGACCTAGTGGATAAGTGTGGTTTGGGAAAATAAGTGCATGTAGAATCTTGGTTGGTAAAATTGGCTACAGGTATAGGGAATTGAGTTCACCATTGGGTAAGATCTTGTGCATTTGAGTTAAATGGTATTCCTACAGTAGTGCATTTGAATGTATTGCTATTGGGATCACATAGTATTTTTTTGGGTATGGATTGGCTATACCTTCACAAGACCAAAGTGGATTCCTTCGACAAGGCCGTTGAGTGTGTGGATGATAGTGGGGAAACGAGGACCTTGCAGGGAAAGAAGAAGCCTACATCAGTGAGGATGGTTACCTCTATGTAGGCTAAGTGTAGTTGTATAAAAGGTTGTGTGATGTTTACGATACATATTTCTAGCGAAAAGGGTAAGGAGTTTGAGGATGTTGATGTGTTGAGAAGGTACCCAATATTGCAGTATTTCCAGGATATATTTACCAAGGACATTTCAAAGTTGCCACCTCATAGGGAGGTAGATTTCTCTACTGAGTTAGTTTCAGAGGCATCTCTAGCATCAAAAAGCATCTTACAGGATGAGAACACCTAAGTTGGTAGATTTAAGGTTTCACGTAAAGGAAATTTCAGATAAAGGATACATCAAACCTGGTGTATCACCTTGGTGTGCACCAGTGTTGTTCATAAAGAAGAAAAATGGTAATCCTAGATTGTGTGTTGATTACAGGCAGTTGAATAAAGTAATGATCAAGAATAGGTACCTATTTTCAAGGATTTATGATTTATTTGATTAGCTAAAGGGAGAATTAATGTTCTCTAAGATCGACTTGAGATCAGGATACCATTAGGTACGCATTAAGGAAGATAATATCTTAAAGACTGTGTTCAAGAATAGGTATGGGCATTATGAGTTTGTTTTTGTTCCCTATGGCTTAACTAATTCTCTAGCTACATTCATGTGGTTGAGGAATAACATGTTGCATCCTTATTTGGACAACTTTGTTATTGTAATCATTGATGACATACTGATATATTCTCAGAATGAGAAGGAACATGTCAAACATTTAGTGGCAGTGTTGAGATTGCTAAGAGAGCATCAATTGTATGCTAATATTAGCAAGTGCAGATTCTTTTCAACTGAGCTACATTACTTGAGGCACATTGTCTCCAAGGAAGGCATAACAGTAGATCTAGAAAAGATAAGGGCCATCATGGAATGGGCAACTCCTGAAAATGTAGATGAGGTGAGATCATTTATGGGATTGGTAGGTTACTACAAGAGGTTCATTAGGAACTTCTCATGGATTGCATATCCTATCACATCATTGTAGACGATAGGTAAGAAGTTTGAATGGATGGTAGAATGTGAAGATAATTTTGAGCAGCTTAAGTTGTCGTTGACACATGCACCGGTGCTAAAGATTGTGGATCCAAACCAGGAGTTTTTTGTGTGTACAAATGCTTATGAAAGGGGACTTGGTGTAGTTCTCATGCAAGAAGGATAGGTAGTGTGCTATGAGTCACATAAACTAAATGAGCATGAGCATAATTATCCAATGCATGATCTCGAGCTAGAAGATATTATACATGCATTGAATATTTGGAGACATTATCTTCTAGGTAATAGGTTCACATTGATGAGCTAGCACAGTGGGTTTGAAGTATTTGTTTGACTAACCGAATCTAAATTCAAGACAAGCTAGATAGCTGGCTACCCTTAGTGAGTTTGACTTCAAGATCAAATACAACAAAAGGAAGGAGAGCCAGGTTGTAGAGGGTCTTAGCAGGAAGGTATAGGTAAATCATATAGCATCTATAAGCTCTTTTTGGACATAGTTACAGGATAGGATTTTGCAAGCAAGTCAGTGGGATGACAAATACATGGAGTTCATACACATGTTACAATATAGCATGGGTACATGTACATGTATAGGTACAAGTACATGTTTAGGTGCAGGTGCAGGTATAATCATTGGGGATCAGAATGCAGAATATCATCTCACGATAGATTGCTTGGTGAGATTTTGAGATAGGATCTATGTCAAATTACAATGAGATCAAGAAGCTTATCTTGAGGGATTTTAATGTGAAACCATATTCGGGTCATACAAGATATAGGAAGACATTGATGACAGTAAATGAGGTCTATTATTGGCTGAATCTGAAGAAAGAAGTGGTTGCATTCATTGCTAGATGCTTAGATTTTCAGTAGGTGAAGGTAGAATGAAAGCATCCATGTGGTCTACTATAATCTATAGTGATTCCATAATGGAAATGGGAAGTCATTTCCATCGATTTCATCATAGGTCTTCTGAGGACAGTGAAGAAACATGTCTCTATTATGGTCATGGTTGACATGTTGAGTAATGTAGGTCACTTCATCTGGTAAAGGCTACATATTCAGCTAGTGAGGTAGAAAAAGTGTTCATTAGAGAGATAGTGAGACTACATGGCATTCCAAAGAAGATTATGTTGGACATGGATGCAAAGCTCACTTCCAAGTTTCGAAAGGAGCTTTTTGCAGGATTGGGTATAGAGTTGGCCTTCATCATAGCTTATCATCCACAGATATATGGTAATATAGAGATGGTCAACACGATCTTCGAAGATATGCTGAGGATGTATGTGATGCAGCAGTAGATGAAATGGGAAGAGCATTTAACATTGGTTGAGTTCACATACAATAGTGGTTATCAGGAGTCTTTTAGGATGAGTCATTTCAATGCATTATATCAGCAGAGTTGTAACACTCCCATCAGCTGGAGTGATCCAGTGAACATGGTACTTATTAGACCAGACATGTTGGTGGACATGGAGTAGGAAACGTGGGTTATAAAGAAGAATATAAAGGAAACACGGGATAGACAGAAGAGTTATACAAATCAAATTAGGGTTTTCAAAGATTTTTAGGTTGGGGAGCATGTGTATTTGCACATCAAGCCCAAGAAAAACTCTTTGAGGATTGGTTCATGTGCCAAGTTTGCACCATGGTATTGCAGGCCTTTTGAGATCCTTGAGAGGATTGGACCAGTGGCATATCAACTTGGATTGCCTCCAATAATGAAAGTCTGTGGTGTTTTCCATATTTCTTTGCTTAATAAGTATATAAAGGATGTTGATAATGCTATTGATTGGTCTATATTATAGGTGGCGAAAGAAAGAGAGTTCCAGTCGAAGCCTTAGTGCATACCGAAGAGGAAACATCTCATGCTTAGGAATAGAGCCATAGAGAAATTTAAAACAGTGGTGGAAGAACTTTGGGCCTGAAGAAGCTACATGGGAGATGATGGATCAGATTTAGACCCTATATCCTTCATTATTTTCCTGTTGAGGCAAAGGAGTTTTGCTTTGAAGTTGGTTTATGTTTGGCATATGTTTTGATATTTGTATGTATATGTATATGGATATAAATATCTCCATGAGCTAAGTTATAAAGCTTCAATAAGCAGTATGGTTATTACCTTGTCATGTTTCCATGATGTTTTCCTTTTGAGCAGGTTCTTCATTGTGAATACTACAACGAGCTAAGTTATAAAGCTCCATAGGTAGTATGTTTGATTTTCAACAGTTTTAATGAGGCCTCAGTGTGGTTTAACACTAAGGATGAAGTTCCCCAAGGGGGGGTGGGGGGGGTTCTATAACAACCCTGGTGAAAAGTTCATGTAATAAAAGTTAATAAAGAAAAATAAGACCATGGTTAAGGAACACTTATTCCAAGATGAAGGTTGGGAAAATATATCATAGTGGGAATCACTAGATGTGTGTTTTCGCTAAAGAAAATTGGCAAATGCATTATAAGGAAAAAAAAAAGCATTTCGGGACATTTATTTATGAAAATAAAGGAGATTAGGAGAAAATGAAGGTAAAAGGTCACAGGTTGCATGTGAGGAGGAAATTGAAGCAAAATAATGGAAAATGAAGAAATTAGAGGCCTCATGCATATAAAGGCTTCTGAGGATCAGTTCATGGCTCTTGTTAGTTCATGTTCGAAGCTCTTTCATTATTCACTTTCTCTCTCACTCTCTTGGTCACTTAGATTTTTCTTGGAGCACTGTAGTTTTGGAGCAAATGAAGGAAAATAAAGAAAAGGGAAGGACAATCAAGCAACGAAAAAGGAAAGTAAAGTAGGGCTCAAGCCACTTCAACAAGAATACTTGCAGGTAACCTTTTGCATGTGTGATTTCCTAGCTAGTTTGGACATGCATGGCTTCTCACATCTGTGTATTTTTATCTTACTATTGGTGGCATGGTTTGATGGGTTATGACAGTGGATTTCAGCCTAGCCTAGCCTTTTTTGAGATTCAATGGTATTTTTTGATGTGTAATTTGGTTTTGGAACTTTGGAATTGCTTGATGGATTTCAAAATCCAGGACGAAGGTCATCTCAAGGTTCATTCCCAAAGTGTTATAGAACCATTTACTAGTCTTGGTAGATATGATGCTCTGATTATGGCCTAGGGAAACCCTTCCTTCCAGAATTGGTCCAAAATCTAAAAAACAATGTCTTATTCCATATACATTATTTTTCCCTATGATAAAAGTGTGTATATATGGGTCATCATATACCCAACCCACATACATATGTTAAAATACTTAAAAAAATTAAATTTCCTTAATTTCAGGTGGAGTTCATGGGTTTTACCTCTTACGCACCTCCTATTTCTCATGGCCCAAGTATTTCACAATTGAAAAAACTAATTTGGAGAAGTATATATAAACCTCCATGGGAAGGCCTTAAGGGAGAAGAGATGATATATTGATACTATAGTGAGATTATCCCTGATCGAGTCTGACGAAATCCCTGTGCTTCCTACACTCCCCAAAGCTTCAGGAATCCATTGTTTCCTTGTTGAAGATATCCTTCGTCTTTCTTGAAGATATCCTTGTATTGGTGATGGAGGAATATTACTGAGGTTGGGAAAGGACGGAATTGGAGGAAGGTTCTACTTGGAGCTAGAGAAGGACCCAGGTCATATTTCTCCACTTTACTTATGGCTAACTTCAATAAAGGAATGCTGTTCTATTTCCCATATTAAAGGTGTTTATGCATCTATTTATATTGTAATTCATTTATGAATATTACATTGATTTGTAATTTTTCATTCATTTATATGATTTCAAGTTAATATCATGAACATGAATTATGTTTCTAATGTTGTATATGTTTTATTTAAGTATTTTTTAGGTTTCGAAGATATCAAGAGAAGCTAAGGGTTTGCACCCTGCGGGATCTACTTAAACGTAGGACTTCCGGGTAAGCACACCCTTATACAGTTCAGTAGAATAAGAATTTATGTTGATTCCTTGAGCATTTCTTGTTGTGGTCTACCCTCCACTCTGTTCGCGTTTTCAACCGAAGACCCTAGGGTGGTCTCACCCGCAATAGAATTGGCGACTCCACTAGGGATAACATTTCTGTTATTCTTGGTTTGGGTTGTTTGTTCTTAATCAGGGTTCAATTTCTTGATTGCTTGCTTTTACAATGTTGTTTGATCCATTAGTGTCCCAGGAATCAAGTCTAATCTTCTTGATTAGACTTTGATTTTTTTTTTCCTAATTAAGCTTTGTATATGTTGTTTTCTTAGGTCACAGTCATGTATACACATAGTTTTCTTTAAGAAGACTCGCATATACATGAGTTTCTTGTATTAGAAACATATGTGCATGCTTCTGTGTCTTTACACAAGTGTGTATGCAATTTTTTGAAATGTTTTTTCAAAACTTTTTTCCCCGTTAAGTCTACTACCTGGTGTTTTATGTTTTTGTATGGTCATCTACTGTATGGAGAACTCAGTTTTCCTGCAAGCTTTGTTTTTCAAAATCTCCTTCTCACTGAAAAGTCTTATTTGAACTAGGATTGCTTCTTAAACAAGTTTGTAGTTTGTATCTTGGGTCCAAGGCTTCATTTTGAAGTTCTTGGAAGTTTTGGTTTTAGAGAACAAGAAATTGATTTTGATTTCATTTTTAGCCAAAATTTCAAGTTCCCTTGCTCTAGTGTTTTTTTTTTTTTTGTTTAATGACCTTGTTGCTTTTCGTGCCTTTTCAAGAGTATTTTTGACAAGTTTGAAAGTCTTTATTTCTCGACATTTTTATGGTTTGCCGAAAACTTTTGCTGTTGTTCGGATCAATTTGTGCAAGTTTGTAGTATTTCTTCATTTATTCATGTGTTGTATAACTTGCAAGATTGGAAGACTCCTTGTACTTATCTCTTGATCTTTCAAATTTTAGTAGTACTTTTGTGACCTCAAAAAGTTTCTTTTGTTTCCTTAAAAGAAAAAACACAAAAACATTGCTTTTTATTTTTCTTTTTCCAAGCTTTTCATTTATGGTTTCTTTTGTTTTGTTGTTGAGAAGTGAATTGTGATCTTTTGCAAATTTTTTTGCTTTCTTTGGAGAGAGATTTGTTTTTTATTTTTTGGCATCTTCCTTTCAAGTTGGCTTTTTGTCTCTATAAAGAACTGCATTTTCTTGTGAATGTTATTTAGGATCTTGCATCATCATTTTGACTTGCATTAGGTTAATTTGCATTTTAAGCATTCATAGTCATTTTAGATTTTGGATGTGTGTGGATTGTTTCAGAAAAGAAAAGAAAAATATTTTTCTTATATATTGGTTTTCATAGAACCCAAATAGAAATCTCTTTTCATCGAAGAAAATGAATGCATCCATATAGTTAGTTTTCTATTGATCTTTTTTGCATCATAAAATATCATCAGTTCCACCCTTGTAATTCCCCTCGACTTAAAAAACAAATATATAAAATCAAGTGATCTAATAAAATGAACTAGAACGTTTATTGTTGTCATTAATAAACACCAACAAGTTTAGGTTCATTAGGGCCTTGGGATAGGTGAGTGGAGAGTTAACTCTCCAAGGCTACTCAAATTAGAAAACTTAGAATTTTAATAAAGAGTGGAAGAAGTTTAAAAGTTGGATCCCACCTCACGACTGTTATGCCCGGCTTTTGGTACGAGTTGGTATCCATAGTTGCCTTTCCAAGGGATCACATAAAGTGGCTTTGGAGGGGAATCACGTGGGATTTGAGGCTGATGTTGCATCACATTTAGCAGTATTTCCATAGGGTACCCTTGTGAAGCTTGGGTGGTTGCACCGAAAAAGGTTTTTGTCTGGAGGTCAGTGTAACTTCTTCGGATACCTTCGGTAATAGGCCTGAGCATAGTTACACCAGACTATTTTCAAAAGACCCTTGATTTTGACTTCCTTGTATTTTTGTGTTCAATCCTAATCACTCGGAGCGTAAATACTTTAAAGTGATTTGATTGCTTATATGGTTAGGAACTTTTAGAGAGTGTTGTTTTCTCCTAGTTGGCTTAGCTTTAAAAAATTTTGAGTCTTCAAGTATATCTCTTGAAAATAATTCAAAGTGCCTGATCGAACGACTCATTGGTCCAGGAGACTTCATGGGCTATTAGCTACAAGTCCTAAGCATTCTCCTTGAAGGTGTAGGAGAAATCCTTCCATTTGTTTTCAATCGATGGTAGCAGGTGCGTCGGATATTGATCCTCCGGATGGAGTTATTGATTCACAAGATAGACTTTCTACAAGTAGACAGTTAGAGAGGAACATCTAGTTCTTTCTCGAGCCCTCTTTTAGTTGGAAGACAAAATTGAGATTGAAGAGCTTCCTGAGTCTATTGCGGCTCCTAATTCTCATCTTCCTCCCAATTATCCAGGAATTGTATTATATGTCAGGACTCCGACCAATAGGCCTTTGAGCCCAAGTCTATTTCGATCTTTTCCTTCGATGACCACTGTTGGAAGCATGGCATCCACGAAAAGTGCTATGAGTATGCAAACTCCTGTATCCATACATGGAGGAGGAACCATTTCTATGCCTTCTATTACTCATAGCACTACAATATTTGGTTTTACTTCCATTCCATCTTTGAGTGGAAGTTCTCAAGCCATTGCGTCTGGCATTGGCTTTTTCCCTTTTGGGATGTTGACCAGCGTAATTCCTTCAATTATTTTAAGTATTCCATTAGCTTTGTCCACATCCATGGCAAAATGGATCAGCTTATTTTTTAGGGTTTCCCATTTAAGGATGGTCATCCACCACATTCCAATCCAACTTTGGGATCGATGCCTTTTTCCTCTATGGGTCAAAGTTATAATCCATTTCAAAGCTGGACAAACCTTGTGGTTAGTGGGTTAGGGACTGGGAATAAATCTTATTTTGGCCAACAAGGGAATTTGTCATATTCTTCTATTAGTTCTTTCTAATGCTTTTCTCCCTATTCTCATGCATGGAACCCTTACCAAGGGCTCTCTGCACCATTTAACACTTCTATAGGGGAAACTTTACTAGTTACAGAGGTTTTTCAGCAGGATTTAGTCAAACTCCGGTTTTCTAGACCACAAGGAGCTCCTTATGGTTTAGTTGGGTCTACAAGTTACTTCAGGCAACCTAGTACCGTCACAAATCCAAGCCATTCTTTTCATAATGTTGGGAGTTCCTCCCACACTGAGTGAATCCTTAGGGTCCGCATTGACTCCCTTTTTTGGCAACGTTAAACTTGCTATATCTCTCTAAATTTACTAATGATCCGATTAGACATAACCCGATTTGGCCTCCAGTCTCAACCAAACTTCCCTCATATATACCAAAATTTGAGGGGAAGACTGGTGAAGATCTAGGTGACCACGTAACCACTTCCACTTATGGTGTTTGTCCAACTCCCTCATATACGATTCAATTAGGTTGAGATTATTTCAAGGTACCCTAACTGGAAATGTGGCTAAGTGTACATAGAACTACCAGGGGAACCTTCATTTCTTTCAGCGATTTGCCTACTATGTTTTTGAACCATTTTCAATTGACTGTCTAATATGATGTTGGAACTGAGCTTTTGGATAATTTCCAATAGGATCAGGCAATTCACATTTTAAATCATATCTAGGAATGGAGGATAAGGAAGAGGCTCATTAAAGCCAATATTCCACAAGAATTCGTTCTTGAATGGTTTCTTAAATCATTACAACCTGAGATCTCTAAGGACGTGTCCCTCTTTGGTGTCTTCACCAAACAGAAGTCTACTTTTAGAGCCCACCAATTGGAACTTATATTTTCTCAGTCTGGGGTTCTTCAAAAAATTCTACCTGACACTCCTAGATCTAAGGTGGATATAGACAAACTGAAGCCAGGCCCCCATGCTCATGGTCTAGTCGAATCAATTAATGCCAATATGGCTAACCTGCTGAATCAATTGCAACAATTGTCTTTACAAGCTACTTCTTCTATGCAGGCATCATCATCTATATTTACAAGTTCCCAACCGATGTCTATAAACATCATCCAAACTTCTAACCCCAAAGGAAACCAGCTATACAATGGGGAGAATAAAGGACAAGGTAAGAAAAAGAGTCAGGATGGGAACGACATTGCCAACAAACCCAACAATGATGCCGGAAGGGGTAGGAAAGAGTCCATGAAAAAAGTAAAATTTCCATGCAAGTTATGAAATGGGTATCATTTGACTCATCTTTGCCCTAAGATCCAAGACACTCAGTGCTTATTAGTGCAGTAGGGGTCCTCTAGCTCCTAGGTTGTCCTCACTAACTCTTTTTTCCAAGGGTAGCAATTACTTGCTAGTGCAAACTCTAATGTTGGTACCCCTACAAGGGGAAACCCGAATGGGGATAATTCATCAAATGTCTACATGATGAGTTTGCATAGAAATGTTGCTACACAATCACGTTATTACAGTGAATCAAAATCATCTAAGGCTATGTCTACTTCGGATGGATTAGAGTTGCTCCATGGTTATAGGCCCTCTATTGAGTCTATACCTCAGATGCTGAAAGGCTCCACAAAGTGCTTGACCATTAACCCTAATGCTAAGGCAACCCAAAACTACTTGATTTTAGAAGATCTAGCCTAAAGTCCTTGTGCTATGTCAGTGTTGGAGGTACTCTAGTCATGCCCCACTTAGGGGAGTGCGTTACTCTTGGCAATCGGAGAAATAGATCCAAAAAATTCTCTTGTTCTCATTTTTGATATGTCAAACGTCAAAAAGAGACTCCCCCATCATATGGATTTTAAGATAAAGTATACATATGAAAAGACCAACATCTTTCGAACCGTTATCGATGAGGGATCTTCCACATGTGTGATGTCCATGTCATGTTGGAAGGCCATTGGATTGCCTCAAGTTGTTCCTTAACTAACTCTATTGATGGCATTTCATGGAGATTCTCATAGACCACATGGGAATGGTGGTAAACATTGAGGTAGAAATAGTCAATGCAGATCTAGATTACAACCTTCTCTTAGGTAGGAATTGGATTTACAAGATGGATCCCATAGTTTCATCATTATTTCATAGCCTTTGTTTTCCTCATGAGGGGAGCATTGTAAAATTTGATCATATGGACTATTATCCGAGTGAATCCCACACATCTTCTTATTCTATTGTTCCATTAGTGGACAATCCCAAGAAATCTATAGAGAATTTAGGAGTTAGGATTTACTCTTCTTTAATGGGTATTTGTTATCTTCTCCTATAGCTAGAATCAATGCTATTTCATCCTCCAAGGAACCTTCTCGAAGATAGTTTTTCCAAACTCATTATTTTTTGGACCCTTGGCCTTTACCTTCATCTAAAACCACATTAGATGGAGGGCAGGTAGGTAGAATGGCATGTCCTATGTCTACAACAAAGATTTCTTATCAATATATTGTTAACTCTGTAGACTCCCATCATACTCCTTTCTCACCAGATGAGTTAGATGGAGATGTGGTTGCGGCCTGGACACTCAATTCAACTTCAGCTCAAGACTGCTTAGATAGAGTCTTACCATCTGAGGAAGCAATCCTAGAAGCAATGATGGGTGTTGCTATACCATGCCATGATCTACATCATCGTTCATATTTCCCCCCTCATTTGCAAGAAATTGAGTCAAGTTTGTCCAATCCTTCTACTAGTGATGTTCGTATAGTTTTAAACCTTTTGGCCCCAACATAGTTTTCTACTGAAGGTAACTATTGGTGACCGAGTGTGAATAAACTATTCCACCCTTTTCCACATTAATCCATTAATCTGGGTGTGTACAAATTTCAATGTAACATGCAAGGTATATGCAGGGGAAAGAGTATAATCTCACATCAACCAAGGATTCATGGCTTAAGAATCAAAGCATCATTGTAACAGTAATTAGAAATAAATTGCGGAACTTAAAAGGTATTCACAACAATCAATAAAGATCTGTAACAACAATAACGAATTAACACATAATAATGGAAAAAAATTCACATAAAATAAATACGCAATACTTGATCAAAAGATCGGGCCTAGTTCCTTGATCAGGGTTGTGTTAACTCACAGCTAAGAAGAGAACAACAACTTGCTTGTATTTGATTAATATGTAAAGAGCTATTACAATATATGCCTCTATGTGGCTAACCCTTCACATAGGAATAAAACCCCTTTTATACAAATACATGGGAATGACATATTAGCCAAAACCTGGCAACTAATGCACAAAATATACAATAGTTCAGAACAACAACTAAATCCTAAGAGAGAAAGAACATAAAAGATCCAAAATAATCTTGAAAGTAGCGATGAGTTGGTTATGTTGCTACAAGATTTTCGAACAATTGTTGTGAACACAAGATTGCTGCTACAAGCTATGAAGGCAATACCTGTTCACCGGAATTTGCGGAAATAACAAATTTTAGTAATTCACATAGGAAAAACCTCAGCGACTTTACTTCATCAATTAAATATTCCAAGAGACATTAGAAAGAAGAATTACCTCATAGGTTTATCACAATATATGCATATCAATTTATGCAAAATGATGGAAGGATAGGTGAAAATGTAAGGAAAAGAAAAGAATATTTGGTGCCCAATGTCTCCCACCAACTAGCCTTCTGCATGCCCTCATGCAGCTTTCCACTTCCACGGGTCTCAGTTAAAATTGTTGTAGTCAGCATAGAGATGGATGAGATCATACTCGTCTACCATGTTTGTTGCTGGGGGCTTGTACTCTTTTGAGAGAAGGAAATCCTTCCACCAATCATCTGGTGCATTGTATGCTGGGGTATAATGTTCTACTATCCACCAAATGATGGGGAACTAGAACCATAGTCGCATCCATTGGATCCCACATGTTTCGATGCATGCTACATATCTCGACACATTACTTAGTGCTCGTGCAAAATTCGGAACTACAAAAGGTTCCCTATTCTAAGCAGTTGTAGGTGACATCATCCACCTCTTCTGACAACTATCAAGGGCCTCATCTTGAAACATGACTATTTGTTTGACACAAATGGTCAATACACCACTTATGTGTCCTCAACATTCGTTCACTATTTCCCTCAATATCTAAAAAGGTGTTGTGCTTATTGTACATAGTCACGAACCATTCATACTCCCCTCTCATCATAAGAAACTTCATGTTTTGATTTGACTCAAACATATTAGAAGCCTTCAGCCAGTTTATCTGGTTGATTGTATAGGAGGTGAGAACCCATAAATGAATGCCCCCCCATATGGGACTGGGTTAAACTCTTTGTCATTGTGCAGGAAATACCCATGCAAATAAAGCTCACACATCAAATGTTGGGTGACCAAGTCATGGATTTTTAGTATACGGAGGAACTGTAGAGAGTCCTCGATCTCATGACTGACTTCATTCTTAATGATTTCCAAATAGAAGAGAAGAAATTTCTCATGCAAGAACAAGGCATAACTAGAAGGGTAGCATGCAATTACCTGTTGTGCCAGGTTGAACATCTTCTTTGTCAGTCTTCAATTCTAGCACTTTCCTTTCCAACCATTCTACTTTGAGCTAGTGCTTTGCGTACCTCAACTGTAATATGTTCACTCGCTCTATATACTTGAAGATAACCTTGGATGGCTATTCTTGGACCCTTTTCACCTCATTCTGATAATGGGTCGCAGTGGATTTCCAAGTTTGAATATTGGTTGTTAAAGAGAATTCACGGTCATTGAACAAGTGCTCGGTAGGATGCGTTTGAGTATCAATAGAGTTCTTTGGTGAATTATCTACCTGTGTTGTTTCTTCGACCACTGTGGCCTTATCCATCTTAGCCTACCTTTTATACTTTCTTACCTATTTCTTGAGTCAATGCACCTGTCTTCTCAGCCTTCCAACCTTTGTTTTCAACCGCATCGTGTCCTTCAACTATAGCTAATATTTCTTTTTAAGGGGCAACCTCCTATACTCGCATAGTTCTATCCATTCCTTATTAAAAGCCACTTCATCTGGCCCCGGAGCTGGTTCAACAGGTGGCAGATTACTCGGAGGAGTATCCACTTCTCCTTCTGTCGGATTCTCCATCCTTGGTTCCTCCCTCTTGGGAGGAATTTCTTCTTGTTTGACAACCAACTCAACCAGCCCTATAGCTAGTAGGTGGTGGATTACTTAGATGAGTATCCACTAGTCCATCTGTCGAACACTCCCTACTTGGTTCCCCTTTTTCATAAACAATTGCTTCTTCCTCCCTTCTGGGCTTTAGGGTACCTTTTTCCTGAACAACGCCTCCTTCATCCATGTTTTGTTCTCGTTCTTCTGCAAGGTGTTCATCCTCCCTCTGTTCTTTGAAATGGCCTTGCTGATAATCAGTAGCCAATAGACTAACAATGGCCAAACCAATAATTGACCCATCAAACTTTAAAATGGGAGGGAGAACAACCTCCTTTTCTAAGCATTGCGGAGAATGAGACACTCTCGCTCCTCTTGGAATGGTGGCACAAAACAGAGAATGAAAGATATTTTCACCCTAGCCTACACTAGCTCTATCCATGACCTTGAGTTCCTTCCCTTCTCCTGTGACAATTCTACTCATGGCTGAGGCTTCCTCCTATATTAACTCCTGTCCCGCAGTTGACACTGGTTCTTGTGGGACAGTGTCAACCTGAGGACTCATCTTTTCCACATTTTCTCAGACCGGATGGGTTGGTGGTGGTTGTTGTGTGGCACCACCACCCGTATCTGACGCTTCCTGAGCAGATGGTGTGGACATTGTTTCCTCTGGGACTTCATTAATAAAAGTGGATTCTTATATCACCATGTCAATCCCATCCATCGTGTCCATAATTCCATCCGCCATTGGCTCCACAGTTGAATCTAGCTCTTGTGAAACAGCCTTGGCTGTAACACTAACTATCTCTTCTATCTTGAGCATTTCCTACTCTAGTTGCTCTTCTTCCATTGTCTCTATAGTCGAGGTTGGTTCTTGTGTAACAACCTCAGTTGTAGCACTCACTGTTTCTTCCACTTCAAGCTCTCTTTCTTTCTCTAGTTACTCTTGTTCCAATGGATCCACAGTCAAGGTTGGCTCTTGTGTAATAGCCTCGATTATAGCATTGCATGTTTCTTCCACTTCAAGCTCCCTTCCTTGCTGCAGTTCCTCTTCCTCCATTTCCATATCTTCAGGTTCTTCTTGTTGTAAGTATTCATCCTCTACTAGTTCTTCCTCCATCCTCTCTATTTCCTCTTCTCTAGAAGCTATAACAGCTGCTACTTCTTATTCTGTTGATTCCTGAAATACCGTGCAAAGAACTTGAAAGTGGGTCAGTGCATGCATGACCAGTAATTGAACTAGCTTGTGATTAGTGATAACTACTACAACCTGTCACGAATGCTGGGAAGACTGTACCATCAATTGGAGGTTCTTCAGAAAAAAGAAAGGCATGTTGAAAGAGAAGACCTGTGACTATGGAAATCGAAGACAAGCCAACATCCTGAAATGATACTTGAATACAATGGTGTACTATCCTTCGCAGGTTATGTATTTCATCACAAAACCTGCTACATTGCCCCATGGATGTGGTAATGAGGTTTGGTCATACCCATATAAGTTTTGGATGACACTCTCATCGGCCTGTATAAATATTTCAGGAAACTCTGAGAGGGAAGTCCTTCATGAAAACTAGCTCTGTCCCTAGTGAGGAAATCCACTAACTTCTACGTTAACTTCCTCTGTGACAGGGATTTCTATCGCTCTAACTCGAGAGCTATCTTCATTTAAATTGAGTTTGAATTCCAATGCAATACCCTTGTCAAATCCCTACAACATGTTAAAATAAACGTCCCAACCTGCATTGACGAAACCCTGCCACACCTATTTATTGTTACGGACCAAGGTGGTATCCTTCGATTCGTGACGCACATCTAACCCACCCATTGTTGTATAAACAGTGACAACACTTGGACATAGTTGGCTATTGGGGGAGAGAGTAACATCAACCAAATTATAATGATGGTTAATGAAATGGTGGGACGTGGGATGAAAAGCAGTGAAAGGGGCTGGTAATTTTTTTTGAAAAATGCAAAGAATTACGATGAATCATGGTAAGTGTGATGGAATGATTGCAGTAATAAATTCCTATGAATTCAAAAGATTGATTGGTTATCAAATGTATGTAATTCAAATTCCAATGCATCAAAATAATTATTATAAAATCATGGAATTTATGGGTGTACCGCTCGCAAAATATTTAATAATGATATGTTATATGTCATTATTATGGTTTTAAATACATTGTTATTTACTTATGACGAGACCCCCCAGAAAATTAAATGTATCTTTCCACCACACATATATGTCTCATCGATGGAATATTTTAATTGAATTCATCTGAGTCAATAGAGATGTACCTGGTGACCCACCTAGTGGTGTAGTAATGACAGAGTAACTGGCGGAGTAACAATTGTTAGCGCAAGGAGTTACTCCTAGACTAAAAAAGGAGTAAGCCTTACACATCATGATTTCATTTCAAAATTCAAAAATTCTTTTTTTAGTGGTGGGATAGCTTCTAAAGGATTTTTGAAATGATTGTATTTCTCTTTAACTTTCATTCATTTCGAAATCTGTGGCAAGCATAAATTGTGCAGTTAATTGAGTAATATATGGGAGCAAAGGAAAGAGAACAGGTAGTTGATAAATATCCTAAGAAAGCTAAGTATCTTAACATTGGAAATAATACTAAGAGGGGGGGTGCATCAGTATTATCAAGTCAAATATTCCTTTTCAAAAAAAATGATATACGCTACTTTAGTTAGTTAAATCCGCGTATATACGCAACTATGCAGAAGGAAAACTGTGTATACAAAGAAAACTTTTAATTTACTTTATCTTTCTGATGATGATTGTTAATCTGTGTTACAGAATCAAATAACCAATAACCAGAGACAGTAAAATAGAACAGAAATATAATCACGCACAAGAACACAAGATATAAGGTGGAAACCCAATGTGGGTGAAAACCACCTGCAGCGATTCGTCTCTATCTTATTTTTAAATTAGAAACTTCTTTTATAATGTATTGATGCAGTCCTTTACCAGTACGTAGGCTGCAACCTGTAGAGAGCTGCAACCCTCTCTCGTTCTCCAGCTTCTCTTGGAAGGGAGCTACAACCCCCGTTAGCTCTTGCACTAGCCAGGATACTAGTACACAGGTGCTGGCCTACAGAAGGCTACAACCTTCTCTTTCTTCTAGGGACCACGTTTCATAAATTTTCAAACTAGATCCATAAACATCAATCAATCATCAAGAATCAACCAATCTCATTTCCACCAATTAGATATGAATCAAGTAGATACTTCTGTGACAGTTGTACCCAAAACACAGTACCAGAAACCACACATCAAATACTAAACCCAGAACACAGCAACAATAAACAGAAGCAACTAGATCACAACTTAAAGTATATACATTATTTCAATAACCTGCAACATGCGTGCATATGCTTCTGTCTCTGGAACAACCTGTGTATACGTTGTTTTCATTCACTGAACCAACGTGTATACACGACTTCACTTCACTGAACCTGCGTACAGATCTATAAAGGATAATTCGCTTTTTCAGATATTCAAAAACATTATTTAACCCAGATTATCAGTGTTATAGATCAAGCAAGCGCCACATATAACAGACCAAATTCATATAAGGATACTATCATTCAAGCTTAAAGATTATAACCCATCAATAGAACTTATCCTTCTTCTTTGCACTAAGGTTCCTCTTTTATTCAGATCCATATCTACACCATAACCCAATTACCAACATTTAGATCTACCACGTTTTCAGATATTCAATGATAATTCAGATAGTCGTTTTCCACATGATCTCCTTCCTCTTTTATAGTCTTAGGCCTTCCACAATACCATGGTCCAAAACCATAACATTTTAATACCATGAACCCAAAACTAGGGATCAACACATCTGACGAGATGCCATGGTCCAAAATGATAGGTTCAAATCCCAAGGACTAACTACCATGGACCAAGAGTAAGTTCCCCAACATATACGCACTTTTGTAATGTATAACCCGCATGTATATGCCTCTTCGTCTAGATGAACCTGCGTATATTCCTTTTTCTTCTTTCTGAGTGCTTGAATTGAGATCTGTCACCAAGATGAGTTTCCACAAAGGACAACACCAGAGCCATAGCATCAAACCTATGCCATAATGCCAACAATCTCCCCCTTTGGACTTGATGGCAACACCAAGATCCTCTTTCATTCTCCCCCTTTGTCATCAAGGGCAAAGGGTTGTGCTCCCCTTGAGTACGTGCTGAAATCTCTGCCCTGCTGTGTTGACCATTCTCCCCCTGACTGTAGGCAAGATCTGCAAAAGATGTTCTTCAAGACGAACCATGACATATACATCATAAAAGACCTTCCTATCACCACAAGACTCAATACATACATCCTTCACCCAACCATGTGGGGATCATCCACCCAACCAAGTGGGGAAACATCAAAAAATTACATATAACAACCAAGTACATTACATCTTCATCCTACGCATAGTGGGGAAACCAAAATAGGCCGTTACATGACCTTGACACCATAAAAAAAGATACATGACATAGAGACGAAATATGTAGAGAAGGACTTATGAAAGTCACCAAGCAGCAGCATCTGTCAATCACCATTCATATCAGCAATCATGATTTCCTTCTGTTCTCCCTCTGCACTTGTTCCACCAACAACAGTTGTGAACAAGAACCACAAGCTTCTAAGACAATGCCAACAATGCATCATTAGAAGTTTATTTGCTCCCCCTGAACCAGTACCTGTTGGTCTCTTTTAGACCCATATCAGAAAACTTCCAACCAGAGTCTTTCCCTTCTGATATCCATCAAACCACATATACGCGACTTTTTTTGTACCAACCGGTGTATGTACGCGGATCCTCCTCAGGAAATACGCGTACGCTCCTTTTTCTCTGAAACAGACAAGTTTAACAGCAAGATGATGCATCAACTACTCCCAACTTCTGTCTGAGATATTCAAAAGTTTCCCTGGGCAGTGGTTTGGTGAGAATATCAGCAATTTGTTCCTTAGAAGGAACATACTCCAATTTGACCTTTTATTCCAACACTTTTTCCTGGAGAAAGTGATACTTGATCGGTATGTACTTGGTCTTTGAATGCATGACTAGGTTCTTTGAAATGCTGATTGCACTTGTATTATCACATAAGATGGAGATAGGTGGTGTACAAGTGATCTGAAAATCCTGCAAGGTTTGCATCATCCAAAGGAGTTGAGTACAGCAAGATGCAGCTGCCACATATTCCGTTTCAGTTGTAGATAAAGCAATCGAACTATGTTTCTTGCTGAACCAAGATACTAATCTGGAACCCATAAAGAGTGCACCACCAGTTGTGCTCTTTTTGTCATCCACGCTTCTAGCCCAATCTGCATCTGTATAAGCATGAAGAGCGAGATCTCTATCTCTAGGATACCATAAGACATAGTTTTGAGTTCCTTGAAGATACTTGAAAATTCCCTTTACTGCCTGAAGATGAGTTTCCTTAGGATTTCCCTAAAATCTTACAACTATTCCCACTGCATGCATGATGTCTGGTCAGGTACTTGTCCAATGAAGTAGACTTCCAATCATGGATATATAGGTTGGTTGATGGACTACTGTTGATTCATCATTTGTACGGAGATTGCATCCTGTAACCGTAGGGGTACATACTGGTTTTGAATCTTCCATGCCATACTTCTTCAGAATCTGCTTAAGATACTTGGTTTGAGACAAGAAGATACCGCTTTTATTTTGTTGGATTTACAATCCAAGAAAGTATGTCAGTTCTCCAAGCAAAGACATTTCGAATTCTTTCTGCATCACCGAGGTAAAGATTTGACTCATAGCTTCTTCATTGCTGCCAAAGATAATGTCATCTACATACACAACAAGTATTAGCAATTTTTCATTTCAATTTTTATATAAAGATTGCTATCAGGTGATCCTTTTGAAAAGCCTTGTTGATGAAGATATTTTTCCAAATGATAGTACGAAGCCCTTGGAGCCTGTTTAAGACCATAGAGAGCCTTTTTTAGTCTGCATACAATATTTGGATCATTTCCAAGAATGAAACCATCTAGTTGCTCAATGTACACTTCTTCTTCTAAGTCTTCATTCAGAAAGGCTGATTTCACGTCCATTTGAAATACTTTGAACTTCTGAAATACAGTCAGATGGCCTCAAGTATAGCAACAGGAGCAAAAGTTTCTTCAAAGTCTATTCCTTCTTGTTGAGCATACCCTTTGCAAACAAGTCTGGCCTTGTTTCTAATAACTTCCCCATTTTCATTCAACTTGTTCTTGAAGATCCATTTTGTTCCTATGACATTCTTATCTTTTGGTCTAGAAACTAACTCCCAAGTGTTGTTCTTTTCGATTTGTTCAAGTTCTTCATCCATTGCCTTGACCTAGCATTCATTCTTGCAAGCTTCTTTTACATTTTGTGGTTCGGTGGAGGAGAGTAATGCCAAATAGCTTGAAGCTTCTGCAATTGTTCTTCTTGTTTGTATGCCAGCCTCCTTTTGCCACAAAATTTGTGATTCAGGATGATTATTTTGAACATACCTAGAAGGAGTCTTTTATTCTATCCTTATCTGTTCCTCTGGCTCCTCATGGGTTTCTTCTTCATGGGTCTCTTCTGCATCATCAGTCTGATTTGGAGACTAGTCTTCATCCTCTTCGATATCTTCATGATTTACTTGCCTAGGAATGTAACCTTTTTCATCAACCACTACATCAATGCTGTAAAAAATTCTTCCAAGTATTTTATTATAGCACTTATATGCTTTGTTGTAGGGAGAATAACCAAGGAGAATGCCTTCATCAGCTCTAGGTTCAAGTTTGCCAAGCTATTCATCAATATTCTTAATATAGCATTTCCTCCCAAAAATTTTGAAATTCTTTACCGAAGGAGTCTCACCATACCAGAGCTCATGCGTAGTTTGAGTGCTGTTCACTCGAACATTTGTTTTGTTGAGAATAAAAGCCGTAGCATATGGAGCTTCACCCCAAAAGGTTGCGGGAGTTCCAAACTCATCAAGCATAGCACGAGCCTTTTGTTGGACTGTTCTGTTCATCCTTTCCACCACTCCATTTTGCTGAGGAGTCCTAGCTGTAGAGAATTCCCTTCTTATTCCATGTTCTTCACAGAAATCGAAAATTTCATTTGAGGTAAACTCCCCACCTTTGTTTGACCTGAGGCACTTAATTTTGTAATTTGGTTCATTTTCAACCAGGGATTTGAAGGATTGGAATTTTTTGAATGCTTCGTCCTTGTGCTTCATAAGTCCTAACCAAACCATCCTGGAGAAGTCATCAATGAATAATATAAAGTATTCTTCTCCTCGAGGTGACCTTGTCCTAAATGGACCACACAGATCTGTATGGACTAGCTCAAGAGGCTTGCTAGCTAATCTTTCCTTTTCAAGGAAATTAGTTCTCGTTTTCTTCCCAAACTGACATTATTTGCATATGGTGTTGTCTAGAATTTCGATGTCTGGAAGACCACGAACTGCCTGTTATTTGCATGCTTTCCTTATTTGTGAAAAGCTTAGACGCCCCAACCTCCGATGACATAACCAGTGTTCATCATTCTTGCTCAAATAACATTGTTGTTCTCCTTCTTCAAATATGTATAGATTATTTTGAGTTCTTCTGCCTTTGATTACTGTTCTTCCTGTATCAAGATCACGAACACTACACCCATCTGATCGAAATATTACCTCAGTTCCATTATCATACATCTAACTGACACTTAATAGATTATGCTTCAAGCCATCAACATACAAAACATTTCCAGCTTTGACCTTTTCTTTCAACTGAGCAGTGCCTTTTTCTTTTTATGGCTACAGGGGTATCATTTCCAAAAGAAACTTTCTTTCCCTTTTCTAAAGCAGTATATGATTCAAGTTTTTCTTTATCACCTGTCATATGCTTCGAACATCCGCTGTCGGTGTACCATTGATTTTCCTGTCCTTCTGCATACAAAGCTATCCCACATCTTTCTGGTTTTCGTTCCTTCATTCTCCATGTTTCGGCACTTGATTTTTGTTCCTTCTGAGTTGTCTTCCAAAACCCGCTCCTGCATTCAGAATCTTCATGGCCAAAATTATTACAAATAGAGCATTCAATTTCACTATCAAGGGCGGAAAAGTTGTTATTAGTCCTCTTTGAGATTTCATGCATACTTCTTTGTTTTTGAGCTTCTCTAGTCATGATTGTTTTATAGGCAACACATTGAACTACTTTGTGACCAAAATTATGGCAAAAGAAACATTGGCCATTGAAGAAATTCCTGCGACTATCCTCCAACCGATTGTAGTTTCTACTAACATCCATTCTTGAAGAAAATTGGGAATACTTTACCTGTGGCTGGTTGTAGCTTCTGTTTGTTGCATGCCCCCGATTTTCTTGATAGTCTTTGTTTGTTCTTGAGGAAGATTGTCCTTGATTTACCTAATGATTTCTATTAGGCCTTTGCTCACTCCTTCTTGCTGCATCAAGATAACTTTTGGAGGTGGAAGCTTGAGATGCTTCTCCATTATACCCAGACCTGTCTTGATTAGAGGGGAATGCTGCACATTGATAATCTCATCCAGAGTTTCAGATCCTTTAACAAATTTAAGATTAAGGGCCTTTGTTTTCTCAATTTCTTTTCTAAGGCCAAAAATTTCACATTCTAACTTCTCAAGAGATTTTTCCTTTTCATCAAGTTGACATTGCAGAGTATCAATGATCACATTCCTTTCTTCTAAACATGTTTTGAGTCTAGAAATCTCTTCATAAAAGCCATCCACATCTATAGCATCCATGTAATCATCATCTTCAAAGGCCATTAAAAGTTTATAGTGATTACCTTGTTCATCTTCATCGCTATTTGATAGTCCATCACTATCTTCATGAGTGTAATAACTTTTCTTATTTTGTTTCTTGTTCCATCTAACAGGTTCCTTCCCCTTGTCAATCTTATCATTGTGAGGGCATTTGGCAGCATAGTTACCTACTCTTCCACAAGAAAAACATTTGAAAGGTAACTTACCTCTAAATCTTCCAGTACCCCGTTGAAGATTTCTGACAAAATTTGATTCTTCTTCTTCTTCTGACACATGTGTTGACTCATAGTACTCTCCTTTGCCTGAAGCCTTGAAGGCAACTACTCTCCTGTCTAATGGACCTCCTTTCCTCATTTCATAAGCAGTTAGAATTCCATGTAGCTATAACATTTTAAGGTTTTGTAGATTCTCCTTTTCTTCTATAGCATAACATTTAGATTCAAATCTAGAGGACAAAGATCTTAGGACTTTTTCAACCACAACAGCCTCTTTTATTTCTTCACCCAAATTTTTCATACAATTAACAATATCATCTACATGAAGAAAATAATTAGCCACACTTTCATCACTATACATCTGGAGATTTTCATACTGAATCCTCAGAGTTTGAAGTTTTGCTTGTTTTACCAGATCATCTCCCTCATAGCTCAGAACAATCTTGTCCCATATTTCTTTTGCAGATTTAAACTGCATAAGCTTGACAAATTTTGATTGAGATAAACATCCTAATAGAGTATTGACTGCCTTTGCATTTGTTTCATATTTCTTCTTCTCAGCCGGATCTGTAGGAGTTGTTGATGGAAAAGTATGCCCTGTATCTATGATATCCCAGACTTCTATACCAAGAGATTGAAGATAGGCAGTAACTCTTACCTTCCAATATACGAAGTTTGTCCCATCAAAAATCGGTGGCCTGATTGATGCTTTCCTCTCGTAGTTGCTCATGATGAAAGATCTTCCTTCAAGCGATCAAGCTTCTTCTGAAGGACCGGCTCTGATACCAATTGTTGGAAATAATACTAAGAGGGGGGGTGAATCAGTATTATCAAGTCAAATATTCCTTTTCAAAAACAAATGATATACGCTACTTCAGTTAGTTAAACCCGCGTATATACGCAACTATGCAGAAGGAAAACTGCATATACAAAGCAAAATTTTAAATTACTTTATCTTTTTGATGATGATTGTTAATCTGTGTTGCAAAATCAAATAACCAGTAACCAGAGACAGTAAAATAGAATAGAAAGACAATCACGCACAAGAACATAATATATAAGGTGGAAACCCAATGTGGGTGAAAACCACCTGCTGCAATTCGTCTTTATCTTCTTTTTAAATTAGAAACTTCTTTTACAATGTACTGATGCAGTCCTTTACCAGTATGCAGGCTGCAACTTGTAGAGAGCTACAACCCTCTCTCGTTCTCCAGCTTCTCCTGGAAGGGAGCTACAACCCCCGTTAGCTCTTGCACTAGCCACGATAATAGTACATAGGTGTTGGCCTACAGAAGGCTACAACCTTCTCCTTCTTCCAGGGACCACGTATCATAAATTTTCAGACTGGATCCATAAACATCAATCAATCATCAAGAATCAACCAATCTCCTTTCCACCAATTAGATCTGAATCAAGTAGATACTTCTCTGACAATTGTACCCAAAACACAATACCAGAAACCACACACCAAATACTGAACCCAGAACACAGCAGCAATAAACAGAAGCAGCTAGATCACAACTTAAAGTATATACGCTATTTCAATAACCTGCAACATGTGTGCATATGCTTCTGTGTCTGGAACAACCTGCGTATACGTTGTTTTCACTCACTGAACCAGCGTGTATACACGGCTTCGCTTAACTGAACCTGCATACAGATCTATAAAGGATAATTCTCTCTTTCAGATATTCAAAAACACTAATTAACCTAGATTATCAGTGTTATAGATCAAGAAAGTGCCACATATAACAGACCAAAATCATATAAAGATACTATCATTCAAGCTTAAAGATTATGACCCATCAATAGAACTTATCCTTCTTCTTTGCGCTAAGGTTCCTCTTTTATTTAGATCCAGATCTGCACCATAACCCAATTACCAACATTCAGATCTACCACCTTTTCAAATATTCAATGATAATTCAGATAGTCGTTTGCCACATGATCTGCTTCCTCTTTTATAGTCTTAGACCTTCCACAATACCATGGTCCAAAACCATAACATTTCAATACCATGAACCCAAAACTAGGGATCAACACATCTAACGAGACGCCATGGTCCAAAACCATAGGTTCAAATCCCAAGGACTAACTACCATGGACCAAGAGTAAGTTCCCCAACATATATGCGCTTTTGTAACATATAACCCACATGTATACACGTCTTCGTCTAGATGAGCCTGCTTATATGCTTTTTTCTTCTTTCTGAGTGCCTGAACTGAGATCTGTCACCAAGATGAGTTGCCATCAAGGTCAACACCAGAGCCATAGCATCAAACCTATGCCATTATACCAACACTTAAGAAATTCACTTCAACTACATAAACAAACTTGTAAGAAACTCTATTTCTTGGCAAGGAAAATAACAGTTAGAAAGTAAGAAAATCTATAAATTATTTCACAAATCCTTTGTGAAACCTTCACTAACAATTTCTACTTGAATTGATATTATTATTTACAGAAAACTGGATAGTAGATAAGTCATCATTAGATCCTTTTAATGATTCTCACTCATATTATATTAGTTGTTGTATTTTATCATTTAGAAGATTAAGATAGGCTTGACAAGGGAGACAACAACTAGAAAGTAAAAACGTGTATAAAGTATCTCACAAATCCTTTGTGAAACCTTGACTAACAAGTTCTACTTGAACATATATTATAACTTACAAAAAACAGGATAGTAGATAAGTCATCAGCAGATCCTCTTAATGATTATGACGAATACTGTACTTGGCTATTGCAAATTTATAATTTAGAAAGTCAAAACAAGGAGATAAACAAACCACACATTAGATATAACTTGAATCACAAAATCCTCCAGCATGAAGTGTAGAAAAAGATATTTTATTAAGCTGAGTCTTCAGGTGAACCAAAATCCAACCCTAAAATGATATTTACAAAAGATGTATATAAGGAGAGAGGCACGAACTCCAACTCTCCTAAATTGGTGGTTCCACTATTTCCTTGTTACATGGGTGTCTTTTAGATATTAAAAACATCTCCCATTGAATTGCAACAAAATGTATAGGTGTAGATGAGAAGAAGAGGAAGAATGACACTTTTCTACTGGAAAAGCTAACTGGTTGCCCCTTTTGCTATTGAATTTTCTCTTTATGATCTTGACTATTGAATGACCATATGGCTTCATTAAATACAAACCTTAAACAACCTCATAAATATCTCATATCCATCATATTCCTTATCCATATTGTTATTGGTTGTTGTATTTCCAAAACTAGTCCCGAGGTTTTCTGCTGAGACCTATATATTTCTGTTGAGACAGGTGCTACTGGAAATTCTTGTAATACCTATAATAGCGAAAAAACTAGAAACACTTCTGACATTTTCTGTAGGATAACATTTCCACTTAATAATTTTAACAGAAATTCTTTGAAACACCCTTTCATCCATGTGAGCTGCAGCCTCTTCAAGCTTATCAGAGTTTGCTTTATTTCTAGCAGATTTAGACCTTGCGATTTTGGTTGTTTCTCCTTTGATGATGATCTCTTTCTTTTCTGCTTCTTTGTTGGGTCCCTACAATACTAGTGATTAACCCATTACTATTGTAGTTAGACCCCTTATTAATATTGTTGTGCCCCTATTGCCCCCATATTGTTATTATTGTGCCCCATAGAATCCCTCTATTGTTATTTTTGTGGCTTTATATTATTATTGTTAG
>APFE030989329.1:0-42622 GCA_000404065.3 Pinus taeda
GATGCAATTGGGAGCTGACAGCTGTTCAAGCGCTGATGCTGGCCTGACATCAGCACTGACAATCCATCGGAAGGTATCGTTCACCCAACTAAGCCTGTCCGATATCCGTCCGATCTTGGTGCTTCTCTCTCCGCCGTTTGATCTCCTGGAAACTGTCCGCCGGTTAAAGTCTTCACAAGTACGTACGGGGCCTGTTAAATTTAATGAGGCGTGGACCATATCCCATGCCTTATGATAAATACACTGTCATGTTTTGGTAATGTGTTAAATGTTCTACGGCGAAGTTATTATGGTGTATGGGCCGAAACCATATGGTAAGTTTTATTTTTTTTAATATGTTTTTTTAAAAGGCGTTGACTCCAATTTTTGTTATGTAAAAACAAAACCCGCGGGGATTAAAAAAAAGATGAAGTTTGTAATGTATTCGGGATATGAAGAAAAATAACAGTGGGTCCGCAGTGCCTATGAGAAATTGGTGAATCTCACACAGTGAGATAAAAAACTTGAATTCGCAGCAGCGAATGAAAAAGAACAGAGGGTGAATTTTGTATTGCAGGGAATGCACAGAAGTGCATAGATATTTTGGGTCTGTAATGTAAAAGTGATTTTTATGCAGCAGGGTAAATTTTGTTTTGTAATGTAAGATTGCACAGCAGTGCAGGAGGAGGAGAAGTGAATGAAAACCAGTGGGTTGTTTTTTTTCAAATCCATGAGTTGTTTCACACAGGTGAAAAGGTAAATCTGTAACTCTCTGTAAGTTTGTTTTTCACACAGCAGTGAATGTAAATGAAATATTTACACACAGTGGTGTAAATTTCATAGGAGGCAGAGTAAATCTTGTGAAAATGTTTTGGTGAATCCCTCTGAGTGAAAGAGGATGAATATGTAAATGTTTTTGTTTAATGAATGGAAATTTTATGGTGGTGAAATACTCTCTTGTGTAATTGTTTTTAAAAAAGACTTCTCTGTATAAAAGATCTTGGAGCAAAGGAAACAGAGCATAGTCTCTCTGTTTTATATTGTATGGTTTTGGTATTTATCCATCTCAAACATAGAAGCAAAAAAAAATACCCAACAACGGTGAGATGATCCAGCGCAGCCCCTGGTCCGTTCAGTTCATTTCTGATCCACGCGCAATCCAGGGTCCCATGCATGCGTTTCCAACCAAGAATCCCTCCTAGGAAAAGCCAAGAACGAGCATTTACAGTTAAAAACTTTCATATTCTGCACAAAAACCTCCAGTATCGGTGGTCATTAAAGCTGAAGAATACAGAAATCGACAACAGAGTCGAATAAGGTTGCAAAGAATCCGCACTTATTCATGTCTATGCTATGAGCGGCAGCTAGAGCCTAGAGATTCATCATCGGCGCAACTTTGATCAAACGCATCCATATTAAAGAAAAAGCAGATTCGCAGCAATGGGAGAAAAAAATTTAAGCATGATTAGGGCACGGGTCTGGTGTTCAAAAATGTCGGCGCGGGCATTGAAGGCTGTACCTTCCTTATGGATTTCTTTGACGCGGATCGTTACTTGCACCAGTACATCGGGTATTAAGAGACTGCAGTTCGATTCTCGTGCCCTAGATGAACATCCCGCATCTGTCAGCGGGCAGCGGCTTCAAAAAGGAGAGAAAAGATTAAAGAAAAGGCCGTCGATGTCTATTTTACGGCGGCCGTGCGAATCGGTTCAGGTTGCCGTACATCCGAATTCTGAAATTAATCCTCAAATCAAAGAAACTGAGCCTTCAGATATGGAAGCCGCTGCAATTGGCGGCAGAATACAAGGAAATACTCCGGTTATGTCCGGATCATCTCTGGAGGAATCAATCTCAGCCATGGAATCTGGAAGATTGGACATCACGGGGGAGCCTAGTGCTGGGAGATCGGAGGCGGTCTCGGCTGTCGAGGATGCGTGCAGGGAGTTTCGGAACTGTGTCATAGAGATGATTGTGGAGGAGAAGGATTTCAGAGATCTTATGGATGTGGAGGAAATCTTGTTCTGTTATCAGAATCTTACTAGTCCCTTTTACAGAGATTTGCTGAGCAAATTTTTTGTGGAGATTTGCACTGACACCTTCGGAACTTCTTCTTCTTCCTCCTCGGCTGAGAATGAAGAGTTCAGCTGTTCTTCAGTTTTATGAGGTAAAAAATTACAGTTTAATACTTTTTGTTTCTTCGATCTGTTTTATGGAAATTTCGTGATGCAGTTTTCTTTAAATTTATTCTATAGTTGTCAAAATTGCAGATAATCAAATCCAACTTTTTCAAAACTTTTGCTCCATCCAAACTTATACTGTACCACACGGCTATACTTAACCATAACACCAAAGGGTTTCGGCCGAACGTAGTCTTTTACTTTCTTTGTTTGATACAGCGTAGGAACGCATAGGAATCGAACTCCAAATCTTTTGACAGGAAAATTCCCATGCGAATTTTCCTTGAGGAAAGAAAAATGGTATTGAGACAAAGGTAAAAGGGACCTTTCTTTTTCCGGATCGACATGGTACATGAATTCATGTAGAGACTTCACAAAAGAAATTGCAAAAGACAGATGAACCAGCGAGAATCCAACCTCGGATTTCTTGAGAGAAAGGAAAGCACTAGTAAAGTTGAAGTTTGCACACATCAAATAGTGCACAGTAGAAGGCTTTCATTATTGTGAAATTTGTACAAATCAATGAATGTGCACCCGATCCTTTTCATTACTAACAGAGAGCTAAATATTCATATCCTCTTGCATGAAATGCTTTGTTCGCAGGCGATTTGTATTTAACATCATCCTTTGTATTTAACATCATCCTTATATAGAGATAGTTAATTGGGTTTATTCCCTATTCCTATATATGTAATTGGGTTTATTGCCGTATTTATATACTAGAAAAGTTAATTATTTATATATATTAGTGTTATTAGTAGTGTATCTGTTTAGTCTCTTTATTTATATATATATTAGTGTTATAAGCAGTGTATCTATTTAGTCTCTTTAGAGACATCCGATAAAATTGGTCCGATAAAATTGGAAAGATACAGAGAAAAGTCAATTATTTATATATATTAGTGTTCTTAGTAGTGTATCTGTTTAGTCTCTTTATTTATATATTTTAGTGTTATAAGTAGTATATTTACTTAGTCTTTTTGGAGACATCCGATAAAATTGGAAAGATACTATGGCCTATCGTATATCGTATTCACAAATTGAGAAAAAAAAGGATCGTATATCGTATTCACAAATCGAGAAAAAAAGAGTAATATACATACGTAAGTTAAATTACTAATTAATGTTGATGGAACAAATATATAAATTTAAAACTGTATTATCTATCTACATATTATTAATTTTAATTTTAGTACATTATAACAATTTAATTTTTATTTTTTTCATTTTGGCAATTGACTTTAATATTACTTATCATTGAAGTTAAATTTCAAAGCATGGATGGAAAATGGGTGAATTGGTTCCATAGATGGAATAACTTATTTAGAATTATTTTATTAGTTTTCATGCAGTTTAGGGGGAATGAACATTGAATGTATTTCTATTCAATTATTCAATCTAGAATCTTTTTTATAATTTCAAATCTCTTCCAATTTCAAAATATATTCTAATTCCAAATCTTTTTTAATTTCAAAATATACTTATTTAATGGCATAATAAGTGTAATAAAAATTGAAATTAAATCCAAAGGTCATGATTATGTTCAACTAATTATCCTTTCTAAATAAAAGTAACTCAAGTCTTTCTTTCCAATTTAACTTGACTTTCTAAAGCTTGTTTGGAATTTTGTTTGTCTTATAAATATGAGAAAAACTATATATATACATGTATAAATATATAATTATAACAACAAATCATAACTTCTTATTGAAAATTTTTATTATTTAAACCAACCGAAGGGTTTTGCTTCATTGATACAATAAAGGTGAAGGCATGACTACCTAGTGTTATTGGATCAACTTGATTCTTCTCTTCAGCAAATGCACAAAGCATCCTCTTGCAAAATCCCATGTTGGAGACTTGTAGTCTTGCCTCTATGCTTAGAGATTAGATTAGATAAGGTCAGGTTAGGTTCTTGGTGAAGGAACAATTTTTATTTTAACATCATAAATTTCATTTTATCTACATCCATATGATGATATGTTTATGTATAAATATCAATAATATTATATAATTTTGATTTTGAGGACATCATTTTAAGGGAGGGTTCAAGTTTAGTGTGCACGATATATATATTGTCTCTCAACCACATACAACATATGTACCACTAAAATGATTATTACAACTAATATCTACTAATTTACATACATGTGATCCTCTAAATACGGAAGTGTAAGGCATTAAGTCATATACAATTCTAATTAAACTACATAATACAAGTTCAACTAGGAATCTTTACACTATGAAGTGTACCATAGTGGTTTTGTAATTGTATTATTACAAGGATTTAGGGTCAAACTTGATTAGCTGGGTAAGTTTATTATACAATTTAGCAATTAGGAGGGATACGTACATTAATGATTTTCTTCTTTGGAGCTATATGGCTTAAGGCTTATGGGGTGTTATCACTTGAAAATTGCTCACAAAACTTTGCACATGATTATAAAAAAATGTCGTCTAATAATCAAGATAAATATTATCTATGAAAATTGATTATCATTCCAAAAGTAGTTGAAAAAACATTATATAGTGGGCCTTTTTCCATTTGCACAATGTCACCATTCAATTTTTTCGCGGTTAACATGACTTCCCATTTGATAGCCATGTGAGTCTATAGAAGGCAACAATATGTTAATGAATGGCATGGGAAGTCATGAGGATCTCATCAAAAATAAAGTACCAAGATTGAATCAAGTGTATTCATAGATCTAGGACATTTATGACAAGTAATTTGGTAACTCAAGGCTCTTATGATGTCCTTTTCAACCATAGGAATCTTTAAATGGACTTAAGCACCATTCACACCTTGAATCAAATTTTATGGAGTTTCACAAAATCCAATACGTGAGAGTCACAGGTAACCATTGGTATGAGAAGTTGAATGCAAAGTTATTTTACCCAATTTTCAAGAGAGTTCCCATGAATTTTGAAGCTTCTTTTTGGTAGTGTGATTTTCCTCCAAATAATTTCTTCACCATTGTGGAAGTCTACGATTAAGTGGTGAGAAAAAGAAGCCAAAACTCCAACAAAGGACCCTCCCTTGGAAATATTGGAGAGGACTCTTCAACACCATTCAAGCATTCCTCAATGTCTCATTCAAGGCCTTGTTTTCCTTCTCCATCAGAAATAAAAGGGTTTTCTTCCATTTCTTTTTCTTATTTTTTGTTTCTTATCTTATGCATGGTTATTTATTGTTTGTGTTCAATGCAATCAATTTAACTTTAGAATCACTACTAATCATATGTTTGTATGTCCTAGATTAGTAACCAATCATTACAACAAATCTATTTTTGTCATCCCTCTTGGACAAAACAAATAAACAAATTGATGCATCTACATCAAGTCCTACACTCCATTTCATCCCTTATTTTTTCTTGAATAACATTCTTCACTAACAATTGTGTTGCACGTAATCACCAAGTATCAACTTGACCTCTGTACTACTATATTAGGTTATATATTGTCAAAAGTTATTTTAATTTTTCACATGTTTTTGGTTCGCATGACTATGGGAAAAAGAGAGACATCGTTTGTGCATTGATCAATTTTCCATTTTTCAATATTTCACAATTTTTTTAAGAATCCCTTGTGAATATTCATGGTTGTAAGCTGTATAAGCTTCTCTATTTCATCTTTGGAGTGAGGTTGCAACCATGAATTTGTCGCACCTCCTCATTTTTTTGTTTTGCTAGTTACTCATTCTTTCAATTTTAATTAGGTCATAAAGTTGATAAAGGGTATTAAAGGAACCATTTATTTGTTTCCTTTGTCACATGGATAGCTATAGTTGACAATTAATTTGATTTAATTAGTTAGATTACATCATTTTTAAGATTGGGTTAGAAGAGAACTGTTGAGTACTAGTATACTTCTCTTCATGTGCCTCTCAAATGATCTAGATGAATCATAATGGACATAATGCCACCTCCATGCTCCATTAGTTGGTGGAAAATATCACATAGTTTAATTTAGGAAGGAAGTAGCACACCCATATATGAGCATATATGTTATTTCATGTAAGGATACAATCTTACCTAGTTTATTTAGCAATTGAGCAAGGATCCAATGATATCAACATGTTACAATTCAAACATATGATATTGGAACAGTTCACTTGCACATGCTCAAATCCAAACACTACATGTTCTTCTAAGATGATTTTTGAAGAGTATGTTATTTCCCTTGCACCCATAAGCAATCTAGCGGAACGAAAAGTTGGTAATTATATCTAAGGAACTTTTACCAATCATTGACTAGTTAAAATGAGTTAGGCCATCTTTCCATCTAAATCTCTTTAAAAATCAACTCTAACTCAACATATTAAGCTCATCCATTGATGGTCATAAAATAACAATGTAGCTTGGTTAGGAATTTGGGGATAGTCATATAAATAACCCTAGTTGGTGATTTTCATTTGAGACATAGAAGTTGGCTTTCTAGGGAAGCTGAAATCTTTAATAATCCAATGTCCAAAAAACTAGGGGGGAGCATAAACTTATGAAGGGGTTAAGGCCTATACATGAGGTTTTGTCAACCTAATAGAGTCTCTTAGCTCTTGGTCATGGTTCCATATTGGAGGTTGACACATAAAAGTTGACATTTTCTTGCCCACACTCGATGTAGTTAGCTTAGTGGGGAAACATAGGGAATTTACTGAAAGTGGTGGTTGTGGGATGAAACTACACCTAGAGGTGATTTTGAATGACTCTTGATAGTGTTTATAGACATTTTGGAATGTGCCCCTAGTACCCTTCATTATCCTTCCTTTCAAACATCAAATTATTTTTCATGTAGTGAATTCACGCCTCACTATTGATTTTTTTTAAGGCCTAGTTACTTTTGAGTGGAAGGGCATTAGATCTCATAGGACTTTGAGTTTTTTTGTTGTTTTTATTTTAGCCATCATGAAAATGTTTTGCACTTGATTAAAACATTTTTAAATATATAATGCTTAAAATAATATTCATATAATCCTTCTTTTATTTATCTTTTACACTTTCAGTCAAGCAATTCATTTTTGAAAACAAATTGAATCCTCCTCATTGAAAATAAAATTATAACAGATATTAAGAATAATAGTGGATTCACTCCTACCCAAATATTTTTCGATCACCTACAAGACCTCCCATCCTTGTTGTGAGGTGCCCCTAGTATTATTTCTTTGCTAGATAGATTAAGCCCTCAACCATAATGATTTAGTGTATCCTTCCTACGGTCATTTGTATTAGGAGAAACTTTTCTTGATACCTCCATATCTCTTATTAATTCTCCTTCTCACATAATTCTTAGTCACAAAAATCACATAATGGTGGTTCCAATACCCAACTTATCAATAGTTGTTTCACTGGATCTTCTAGATGTAATGAGCTAACAAATGACCACATTGTGATTGATATCGCATGGCCTGGAATGCTAACCAAACACCCTTTGGATATTCTGGAATTCAAAGGAAAGCTAGGATAAGACCCAACAAGACACATTATGACTTTTCATTTATGGTTTTCTTTAAACACTGGTTTCACATTATGTTTTCATTCATGACAACAAGATTCCATTGATGTCAAAGGGGGAATATTAGATAGTAGCAGTATCACTCATGCTTCCTAAGGAAGCAACACGACTCTTTATGAAGAAATATGACAATTATATCTCTTATAAGTTCTCATCAAGTAAAGTTAAAGGCTCTTGAAGTCATTTGAGTTTTTGATGTGGTTATGATGTCATAGTTATCTTGTAAGCCAAATGGTTGTGTAGAGCTCATCAATACCTTTCCAAAAACATATCCTTAATTGAAAATATATTTATGGATGAGAAGCTATGGCCATTTGAAAATTAGCTCTAGTCTAGGACCCAAACTATAGGGGAAAAACCAAAAATGTTAATATGTTAAAGAGTGTGCACCTTATGAGTGCATCCAAAGTCCATTGCCCTAGTCAATGGCCATTCCTAGCATCACCTACATGACCTTTAACCTAGTTAATGTTCACGTCTCTTTTCAAGGTTTAACAAATCTAACCAACTAATGAAGAAATTCGAGGGTAGATGATACAACAAATGGAAGATAATTAAACCACTACCTTAACCTCCCTCGGATTGACATGTGGAAAGCCTAAATTGGATGACAAATGGCAAGATCTCATAGGTTATCTTTACATGTAGGATACATGTCACTTGCTCATGTTATTGAGAATTCAATAGGGTAGTGAATATGTTGATTCTCCTTAACTTGATAACTTTTTGTGTTACGTTTTATCTTATTAGCTTTGTTCCTTACTATTATAGTGTGAGATACGTCAAACAACTACCAAAACAATAAGAATAGTGACACATTATATAGGATGCAAGCCAGGGCTAGAACCCCTCCTCTTGAGGGGAAAACCCTTAAATCTATTATATTCTTATAGATCCTTTAATTGAAAAATACCATGACCTAGTGACTTACAAAAATACCCTCCAATATCAAGATCAAATCAGCCTCCTACTGCAATAAATTTGACCTCCTAATGTAGATCTGAAATCTATCTCTCGATAACTATTGCAACTATTGATGCTCCTCTTAGAGACTTCGATATCTTTCGTATAGCCTTCTCTTCCCTTCGCTTTCTTTTCCTTGAGACTTAGGGCTACTGACACACCCTAAGTGACCTTCACTTGACTTCCCTTCTCTCTTTCCTCCAAGATTGAACCAAATATAGCCCCAGCACAAAAGCCCTAGCTTCGACTTGCACATGGGAGAGAGAGAACTAGCTCAAATACTTCGACCTTCTTTGACCTTTTCTTTAATCCTTTTTATTCAACATTTCTTAATCCTATTCTTCACATAGAATAAGATATTAGTGAGTGTGTCTAACGGAGGATGATTTCCTCTCTATGTATAGCCATCTTCAAGGCTAGTCATGGCCCTTCATGTAGGCTGACATGATCTTGGAGGTATCTCGGCGATTTAAAGAGAAAACAATTTTTTATATACAAGATACAATGTTACCATAAGGTCTTAAATATATGAAAACGAATCTTAAACCTAGGATAAACCCTAGAGGCACTCAATGGGTAGTTGACCTATAAAATAAAAGAACTTGAGCATGAAACCCATGCTTTGATAATAATAATTTATTTTCATTTTATAATTTACAAGAATAAATTTCATACTTATGAAGACCAAACCTAGTTACACATTTTTCAACACTCCCTTTTAACTAGGGAGGTATTCATAATAGGTACATAGTCATTCTCAGTCTAAATAGATCTCATAAAAGGAGTCAGATTGGTAACCCATCTGTCTAGAATCTTATTTAACCATAATTGTCACAACAAGGCCTTCACTAACAAATCTATCTCTCCACAACATCATAGCACAATGTTGACAAGACCAATGACTTATAGACACCATCATCAATGTCTCTCCAAGTACATACTCCACCCGGGTGTTCACCGAGTATGACCTTCCTTTGGACTATTCTTATCTCGGATAGCTAGTCGTCAAAGAATATCAGTCGACAAATACTCTTGTATTGAATTCCATACCACATTCTCAAAGAGCATCGAATGTTAGATGGTTACCCAATCCTCCATTCTTTAATCACAAGTGACGACAAGAAAATAGTGTCTATCTCTCCCTCTCAATCAGGGAGGATACATCAACCAAACCAAGCTTATCTCTTAATTACACGAGATTCTTGTTTGGAAGTGACTTTGTCAATATGTCAGCTACCTACTCAACAGTGGAGATATACTGTAGTTGCAACACACCATTTTGCACTAGCTCTCGAATATAGTGATACTTGTTGTTTGTATGCTTTGTATTTCCATGAAGCACTATATCTTCAAACAAATGTGTACAACTATTGTTACCACAAAGTATCAATGTAGGGTTCATCAGTCCTTCAAATAGGTCTAATAGTAGCTTCCTCAACCATACTACTTCTCTTCTTCCTTCACGGGATGCAACATATTCATCCTCAACACTACTCAGAGCAAACATGTCTTGCTTTATTCTCATCCATGAGACCACGGAGGATCCCAAACTGAAACATCCTCCCGCAGTGGTCCTTCCATATCTCTCACTTCCTCCCTAGTCGAAATCTGTATATCTAATCAGTTGGACATTATTCCTTCTATCATACTTCATAAAATATTGGATGGTTCCTCGCAGATATCTCAGAATATGTTTTGTTACTACCCAATGATCATGCTTCAGCTCCACTTGGAATTGACTGAGAAAATTTACTACAAAGCATATGTCTGGTCTAGTATTCACAAAGTACATCAATGAGCCAATAAGTTTCCTATACTTGGAAAGATCCATAGGGATAGATTTAGAACTCCATAGTCTCTTCAAGTTTGTGATCATCATAGTGGTCATAGGTTTGTAATCCATCACGTCAAACCTTTTCATCATCTTGATCATGTACTTTCCTTGACCCAAATAAACGTCATCACGTCCTTGCCAAACTTCTAGTCCTAAATAGTAATGCATCAACCCAATATCCTTCATGTCAAATTATGTTACTAGTTGCTCCTTAAATTCTTCATTCCAACCTTCTACACCTGTCAAGAGAATATCATATACATATAGAAGAATGATTACAGGTTCATCATCTACAACCTTAATATAAAGGTTCGAGTAAATAAAACCTTTTGTGAAGCCTATTCTTTGTAGGTATGCATCCATTCTAGCATACAATACCCTTTATGCTTACTTGAGGCCATATAATTCTTTCTTCAATATGAAAACATATGCCTTCCTATATTTAAGTTTAAATCCCAAGGGTTTCTCTATATAGACTTATTAATCTATTGTGCCATTCATAAACACAGTCTTGGCATCCATTTTGTGCATGTTCTATCCCATCGATGTTGCTAGAGAGACTAATGATCGAATCGTTGTATATCTTATTATAGGAGAAAATGTCTCTTCATAATCAATGGCTTTAAGTTGTGAGAAACCCCTAGTCACAAATCTTTCTTTATACTTATCTATAGTTCCATCGGCCACATGTTTAATCTTATAGATTGTTATGCAACGATCTCACAAAATCGAAGAAGAGATAGATCAACGACTTACAAATTAGCCTCTTCGAGGGAGAAACCTCCTTTACATTAGACAAATAAACATTTATTTGACGAATCAAATGAAAAAATCTCCTTTCTATATATAGGAGTCTAATGGGTCACGATATAATCAGAATCGACATAACAATAATAATTTAAGGGCACAACAATAACAATAGTGGGCTTCTATGGCACACAATAATAAAAATATGGAGACTACATGGGCACACCAATAACTTTAAGGGGGTTATATTGAGAAGAACAATGAGGGAATACACTACCATTATAGGGACCTAACATGCCCATCTCCTTCAAACAAGTGTTGTCATTAATGCTTGAGTATTTTTGGATGCTTTTGTACAAAATTCTCACCCTCCCATGTCGAATATTCAGAGTAAGTCCTTCCACTTGATGAGATACTTTGAAATTGATTGATTTTGTAGCTGTCGAGTTCTTGCTTCCGTGACTTCTTTAGGTTCCAATACTATTTTTCCTTCCTTGACAAGTTCTAGAAATATTGTATGAGATGGGAGCTTGTCACCTATAACCTTCTTTAAGCATGAAACATGGAAAACTGGGTGCACTCGGGAAGATGTAGGAAGCTCCAATTTGTATGCAATCTTACCAATCTTTTGCAACACCTTGTAAGGACCATAATACTTTGGTGATAATTTATTATCCTTCCTAGCTTGCTTGAGGGACATTTGTTTATATGGTTGTAGCCATAAAATATTGAGTCACCTACACCAAAACTTCTCTCGTTGAAATGTTGATCTTCCTATTGTTTCATTATATTCTTCGCCAAGGTGAGGTTATCCTTTAAGAGTTGGAGAACTTGTTGTTGATGATCGATGTGATCTTCCACTACTTAAACCTTAGAATGGTTGTCGAAGAATTTTTGGAGATCTGGAGAAATAGATGATTTCAATGTTTGAACCTCTAATGAACATAATTGTGCAATTATGCCTCGTTCTTCTTTCTTTAGAAGCTTGTTCATGCCATTAGAATTCATTATGTTTCCTAGTTTCCCTGTCATACCCCTTAATTCTGTTGAGAATTCAACAAGATGATGGAGCTTAGTGAAAACAAGTTGCCTTCACTAAGTGGGCCCGCAAGCTATTTTTGGCGCAAGTCTATTTTTAGACTATGTCTATTTTTAGACATATGGATCATGGTCTATGAGTTGCAGGATGCTATTTGTCGATTATTGGTCAAGTTGGTAAAAATAGATGGACCTCTATTTTTAGACATATGGGCGGAGTCTATTTTTAGACTACTAGTCTAAATATAGAACAACCGAATATTATTAGCTCTTAATAATATTTGGACTATAAACATTATCTTATTCTCTTGGAGCACTTCAGTTCGAGCTACAGATGTGGCACATGCAACTGCCAGAAGGAAATACGCTTTTCTTATAGGTTACTTGAGCTATTGCATGAAGGACTTCAGTTAGAACTCAAGTGATTGAGTTTGGTGGAGTTGAATGAGGAGTTGATGGAGTTGTGTTCAATTCGACTTAGTTGAACTAGTTGTATTTAGTCTAACTAACAAATACACTAGTGATGAGTGGTGTGAATTAATTATTATTTAATTCACTAATTATTAACTCATAAATCAACTAAAGAATACATCAGTTAACTCAGTGCATAGACAGTTCAGTGGAGACAAGTGTTAGAGGTGAGTGAAAGGGCAAGACAACTGTCAATTGTGACAATAGCTGTGCATGTGATTTGCACAATCAGTGGATTGAGATTGCCAATGAGGATTGTGTAGTGTTACACAAGGGAAATACGAGTTTGGATCAGCCATTCTCATTCTATTCTCATGCAGGATTGCGCAGTGGAGGCAGGCAAGCAGCAGAGGAGATTTGAGCCAGCGATTGATTCAGATCTGAGCTAGTTTGTGTGTAACAGGTGGAGATAGTACTGAGTACATGCGAGGAGTATTGTATTATGTATTGTTACATGTTCTCAATCAATATAATATAGAGATAGTTGAGGGGTTTTCAGCTGTATGCTTTCCCCAGTACATATTGTGTTGATATGTGTGATTGATGCTTCAATGTGCGCATGCGGTTGTTTCTTTAATATCACAAATTGATGATCAACGTAGAGGAGGTTATATATTATGCATGATTCCACAAATAGTTTATAATCAGGATAATCTCTGTGAATAAGTGTCATATTATTCAAAATTTCTATACTGCTAATATTATAGCATTGCCATATTTGTTCGCTCATAATACCTTCTTTGTCTATGTCATACTTCTACAGGAATCTTTAATTGTTTCTGATCCACTGAGTATGTAACTGTTATGTTGAAGCTTTAGTTACGTTGGGATATCTTTTCATTATCCATTTCCCACTGCTTGGCGCCAATATCCATAGAGAAACAAAATTTGGACTATTTTGAGTTAGACCATATTACCACTACCACAAGTTCACACAACCCCAGCTTGTAACTCCATAAATTAAGTATACGTGAATGGCTCTTCGATCATTTAGATTACATAGATCCCTTTTGTTTCTTGTAGCTTCCTTTTTATATTATTGGCTTGAGATTCTAGTAATTGTTAAAGCTTAGTGGTTCTCCATTGTATACATATTATTTTGTTTCTAGTAGCTAGTTCATTTGGTAGCCATCATTGATGTAGGGATGAGTTCTAAAATTATTCTTCAAAGATCCCTTTTGTTTGAAATGGAGTGCATCCAAATATGGCGCATATCTTTATTGATCATGTGCAAATAACTTCCATTACTCATTACAGAGGTAACAAGGTTTCATATGTTAGGAGTGGGCTTTAGTGAAATCATCTCTTATTACTCTCATTGAAATTGAAGTTTCTACTTCATTTTTTTTTTAATAACATTGTCTAGTGTCAATTCAAATCCTTCCCATTATTAAAAAAATGTCTTGTATGGGGCTCTCCTGCTTTATACATTCATTTTTCCTATCTTTGGTTCTCTTTGACTCACAATTTTTCTATTGTAATCGGATGCATGAGAATGTCTTTTTTATCATAGATTTGTATCCACAATCACAATCAAGGCCATTCAGAGTCTATTGGTCTATGTTTAAGATTGATGTATTCAAGATGGATTTGAATCTTTTGAGTTTTATGGTTTTGTCTTGTTTCTCCATTTTTATTTGCAACATTTGGCATGTACACAATTATTTAATTGTTGAGATGAATTAATGTTGGATATCTCCCCCTTTTTTTATTCTCTTATTATCTTTCATCTTTTCTTCGGATTGCTTCGCATATCTCTTACAACTTCAGGTTCTCAAAAAAGTGACATATTCCCTTTTGTAACTTTCTTCTTTCCAATACATTCGATATAACTTTATAGTAGCGTCATTTTCTTTTTTCTTTTCCTGCAAGTTGGATATAATATAGTGGCAATTCCATCCACTAAATCGTCCTTTATTATCCAATATTTTATTCAATATATTTTCCACAGTATAGATGTATTTCACACCTATATATTCAAAGATTTATTGTCAATAATGGAGTTGCTCTCCCCTCAGATGATACTGGTTCAACATTGACAGATTCTTCATTTCTTTCTTGAGTAACCCCCCCTAAGACCAAACTAGGTCACTGGTTGTTCTTTATTCTTCTTTTTCCATGCCTTCATTAGTTGCCTTCTTATGTGTACATTTTCTTTTGTCTCACTATTTGGATTTATTGCAATATCCATCTTTTGTCTAGAGTTCTTTAAGGTATAATGAATCTTACAATCTTTGGTTGTGTGTCCATAATTGCTACATAGATAGCACCTTATATGGTCGTACAAAGGAACAAATGATGTGTGTTTTCTTGAGTCATTTATATTTTTCTTTACATAGTTTTTTCAATCAACCGATTTATGTCCAAATTCATGACACATATAACAATAACCATAGAAAAAGTTTATGTACCTAGTTGTTGGTGTTATCCATTTTTTTCTTACTGGATAGTACCTTCTTGTTCGTTGCGTGTTTTTTTGAACAATCTTGACCTTATTGTTCTTACAGTCTACTACTATGTGTCCATGTTTATGGAAAGAAAAGCATGTGACCTTTTTCCCAGGAGCAAAGAATCTCCTTTGAGATCTTCCAAACTTGTTCAACTCATTTTCAAGAGAGAATGGTATTCTTGTAGTGAACCCTTTTTTCATCTCATTCATTGGCTTTTGATATCGCTACTTATTTTTGTTTTCTTTACGAAACATTTTGTTGTTAGACTCTTCTTTTGTAGGTTCTTTTAGGGCTACTTCATTATGATATTTAATGATTTCCTTTGTTGAGTTCTTCATGGAGGAAAGATCCTCTTCTAGCTGCTTACACAACCTATTCTTTTCTTACAACTTACTTCTAGTTGAATTAACATCAACTTCTAATCCTTCACAATGTAGGTCTCTCTCCTTGAATTTATTTCTCATCACCTCCTCTAGTCTCCTTGCTTCTTCAAGTTGATTCTTTAGGCTAGCAATTTCCTCCTTGTACTCATGCTCTTTCTCATCACATATCTACACCAGTTTCTTCAAATCTTTGTATTCATTCTTGAATATTTCTATACTAGCCAATGATAAGTCAAGCCTGGCTTGATTTTCATTTGCCTTTTCTTCAAGAGAGTTAGGTACATTCACATAGGTAGAGGTTTCATTTAACTGAACACTTTCCCTTTGACAGGTTTTTTCCTCCTTCCTCTTTCTCTTTCCTTTCTCTACATTGTTGTTGCTAGCCTCTTTATACATGAGCTACAATCTATCCCAAATTTATTTTTCAAACATTAAATCTGTTATTGTATCGAGATTATTTTTATGAATATTTTTATATATAACACATTTTTCCTTAGCATTCCATTGTTTTTCTTGCACAGAGGGAGAGTTTTTATAGTAACCTTTGCATACAAGCTTCCATACACTAGGTCCATAAGCTATAAATTCGGTTTTCACCGTATCTCTCCACTCATGAAATTGTGTTGCACTCAACACAGGTACACATTGATAGTCCATGACTCAACTAGATCTACCTTCAAGCTATTAGGCTTATACAGAAGGAACTGAGTCTGATACCAATTGTTGAAAACTTGACTAAACTGGGGGGGGTGAATCGGTTTAGTATATACATGGACATTAATTTTATTTTCATTGATATCATTAACTGATACATAACATGAGCAACTTAACAAATAATAACCAACATATGAATATGTGATCAGCAAGTAATAAGCAAACCAAACTGGATACATGAACACATAATAACAACACACATTGACACCATATATATGTGGAAACCCTTAAAGGGAGAAAACCACAGTTTTATTATTGTTGTGATGCAAAGGAAAGCTCCTGCTCCTTATTACATCTGATTTTATGTAGGCCCCAACCTACAGGAGGTTGCTACCTCCATTTTTTGCAAGCTGCAACATGCAAGGAAGATCCAACTCCCATATGTTTTCTATAGGCTACAACCCACGAGAAGGTCCTACATCAACCAACTCCAACTGGATATTTTTCAAGCTTTAACTTGAAAGGAGACTATCACCCCTTATGCAAACACGAAACAACAATGTACTAGTTTACTTGGTCATAAACTTTACATATCTCCATCTTCATTTCTGCATCTTCTTCCCTTCAAATCTGCTTCACATCAGCTTCATAAGTGCCAGATAACTAATTCATAATAGTTCAATCAACTCCCCCACATTCATCCATTCTCTAACATCACTTATGCCTTCAAAGTCACATATTTTATAGAGATAGTTTTCTAGTTGTTCGTATCCCACATAGGAATATGAAGTGAATAGGCTTGACTCTTTACCTTCCACTCGTTTGTTTCCAAACTCTTCATATCTTGAATATTAGAACAAAAAATAAATAGTTCATCCAATATTCATTTCAGCCACATGTAATTATTAAATGAATCAACCTAATGCCAACATCAAATACCAATCTCTTTCTCATTAATGCATCACAACAATCTTTTCCTTTGCCTTGGAGTCTTGCCTTTGTATCACAACAATTCAGCTCAATCAACAAGTTTACATCTCAACAAATTCTTCATTAATAAATATCTTGCCTTCTTTACTTTGTTGCTCCTCCTTGCCTTGTTGCTTCTTGCATTGTTTCTGCTCCTTGCCTTGTTGTTTCTCCTTGCATTGTTGTTGCTCCTTGCCTTGTTGATGCTACTTGCATTGATGCTTCTTGTTGTTAATTGTCCTTTGCCATCAATGACAATAATGCCAACATCTTTTTTTTCAAAATATATATAGAGAAGAAGGAGAGGTGGCACCAAACAAGAGTTCGACCTTCTTGGAGCACATCCATCAACCAATTACTTGAGAAATAAAATCTAAGCTAATGTAAACTATATATACAAAGGAAATCTAGGAAAAAATTTGGTCATTTGATTCAGATAAAGCTCTAGGCCTTAACGAATTTACCGAATCATTTTACCAAAATTTATAGGAAGTGATCAAGTTTGATCTATGCAAGTTGGTCCTCTTTGTTAAAAAATATGGGCAGATGGGAGGAGCTATTAACTTTTCCTTCTTGGAATTGGTCCCTAAATAGGTAAATCCTTCCTCTTTCAAAATATTTCATCCCGTTTCCTTATTTCATTCTTCTTACAAATTAATTACTAAAATTTTGTCGAAAAGGTCGTATCCTATCCCCCCCATACTCGTCTTTGAAAATCATGGTGGCTTCGTAAAACAAAGGAAAATTTTAGATAACATTGTTCTTTTCAAGAATCCATTCACTCTGGGAAAATATTAAGGGGATAAAGGAATGGAAATTAAACTCTATTTATCTAATGCCTCCGTTCAAGTTAGACACTCCTTATTATTCTTTGTTCTCGAGAAAATGAGGTTTGTTGAAGATTATTTAAACTGGATAAAGGTATGCATATCCTCTCCTTTGATCGCTCCTCTAGTAAACAGTAATTATGTTGGATTCTTCCACACCTACAATGGTCTAAGGCAGGGGTGTCCTATTTCCCCCATTCTCTTCATTCCAATGGTAGAGTCCCTGAGAAAACACTTAGAACAAGATTGAATCTCATCTCATCTTCCAGGAGATACATGGAGGGAATCATAAGTATAAATCATTCCTAATTCACTGACGATGTTATTATTCTAGGGAGAGCTTCCTCTATTATAGCTCATCATTTCAAGTCAGTATTTCATGATTTTATGGAAGTATCTAGTGGTAGAATCAATGAAAGGAAGAGTCATCTTTACAGTTGGAACATTATAAAATTTATTCATAGGAAGCTCCTTCAAACCCTTATAATATCTAAAAAATGACTCATGGACCAACTTCAAATCTATGGGGATTCCCATATGTCTCAAACCTTTCCCCAATCCCTCGTGGAACAACTTGATAGAGAAATTTAAATCCAATTTTGATAAATGAAGAGATCATTGGTTGAACCCAACAAGAAGAATAAATCTGATAAAATAGTCCTCTCAGCACTACCCATTTATCAATTCTCTATCCTCCTAGCTCCCATGTTAGTGAAAACAAAATGGCACAAGAAATCAAAAATTTTCTATGGAAAGGGGGCAGATCCAACACTACAAAGTTTCATCTAATAAATTGGAAAACGATTTTTCTTCCTAAAAATATGGGGGCATTGGGAATAGAAGATCCAACCATCATGAATATTTCCATGGGAGCCAAATTGGCCTGGCATTAGACTAGTGGAAACAAATTTTGCATTGCAAATACTTCACCTGGGAAAGACAATCATGTGTTCTTCATCCTCTCCCAAATAGGGGAAATTCTTGAATATGAATAATCATTGAAGCTTCTATCCTATTGATTTTGTCTAAAACAACATGGATTCTTAGGAATGGAAAGTAAATTAGCCTAAGTAATGACAATATTATGGGAGGATAGCCCCTAGGATTAACTCCTTCCCTCCAACCCCTATTGGAGTGGCTCCACATTCTTAATAAGTCATCCTTAGATGACGCTTCAATTTGGATTGCAAATGGAATTTTGGAATCTTGTAATTGGGGAAACATTCCAGAATGGGTGATAAGAATAAGAAAATAAATGGAATCTCTTTTAGCAGGCCGCGTTATGTCATTATTAGAAAAGGAGGACTCTTGAGGTTGGGGGACCTCTCCTTTCTCGGTTAAAAAAAGGTATGATTTCCTCCTCCACTCTAGTCGGACCCCTTTCCAACCACGATTTGGGGGAAAATTTGGGACCCTAATTGCCTTCCTAAGATTAACACATTTTGCTGGACATTGGTTCATAAAAAATTCTTGATTGCAAAAAAACTTACAAAGTGAGGAATGCAAGGTCCCTCATAGTGTGTTCTAGACAAAAACAACAAGGAGTCTATTGACCACCTTATCATTGAATTCCCATTCTCCAGGAAACTCAAGAAATTTTCTTTAAATGTCTAAGGAGAGGAATCAAGGAACCTAATAGTGTTTTAGATATAGTTGGCAGATGGTCTGAATGTTAGACAAAATCCTTTAGTGGAAAGAAGAAAATGAAAATGATTTGGGAAACAACTATAAAAGTGGTTTGTTGGAAACTATGGCTGGAAAAGACCAAAATCACATTCCAAAATGAGGAAATAAACAACCTCAAAGTTGCAGCTAAGGCTATAGCTCCTATAGGAGAAATTCTCAAGGCTAAAGGGATAAAGGATGAAGATTCTAACTTGGACCCCCAGGAATCGGACTCGGTAAACCTATTTAATATCTTGCCTTCTCTTTTACAACATAAAGATACCAAAGAACACAAAATCGAAGCAACAAGAAAAGACTTCAAGACATGGATATCTCAACACAAAAAATATATTCTATTTTTGACAAGGCAACAAAAGTTAAAGTAATAAAAATAATAAAATTCAATTTGTTATATTTTGATTTTGCTATTAACTTGTGAATAAGATTTGTTACAATATCGTGGGCCAATACCATGGCCTATCAATACCACATGCCCAAAAACCATAACTTATTTCACAATCAAAATATTTTATAACAATATGACAAGATTCTTAACCATAGATATTCACCCCCCACTTTACCATAGATATTATTAACTTGTAAATAGGCTTTGTTACAATAGCATGGGCCAATACCATGACCTATAAATACCACATGCCCAAAAAACATAACTTATTTCACTATCAAAATATTTAATAACAATATGACAAGATTCTTAACCATGGATATTCACCCCTACTTTACCATGGATATTATTAACTTGTAAATACCATGGCTTATCAATACCACATGCCCCAAAAACATAACTTATTTCACAATCAAAATATTTTATAACAATATGACAAGATCATTAACCATGGATATTCACCCCCACTTTGACATTGATATTATGAACTTGTGAATAGGCTTCGTTACGATACCATGGGCCAATACCATGACTTATCAACATGACATGCCCAAAAATCATAACTTATTTCACAATCAAAATATTTTATGACAATATGATAAGATTCTTAACCATGGATGTTCATCCCCACTTTACCATGGATATTATTAACTTGCAGATAGGTTTTGTTACAATACTATGGGCAAATACAATGACTTATGAATTGAATCTAAAAGGAAAAATGTTATAATTACTTTTGAGATATATAACCCTTTATCCTCACAGCTACTAACAATATTCCCTTAGAAATTAAATCAAGATTTTAATAAAATTAAAAAAGAGAATACTTTTATTTATAAAGATATAAAATTCATATAATATAAATAATTATTATTTAAGAAGCAACATAGATCCATGTTAACTAAGGATCCAAGCAATGAGAGCAAGCAAAATGACTAAACAATAATAGGACAAAAGATAGTGCATGATTGTTTTAAGTTTATCATAATTGTATTTTCTTTGACATGAATGATCCAAAATATAGGTTTAATATTTTACAACCAATTTTTTATTATTATTTTGGATACTTTCTTAAACACAATATAATGGGATCAAATTTAAGAGAAAGAGACGGGGGAAGAGAGAGGGAGGGAGATAGTGACAATTCCAAAGGGTAGAGAGAGAGAGAGAGGGAGGTAGGGGAGAGAGGGAAAGAGAAGAAGGAAGAGAGAGGTGAGAGAGGGAGAGAGATAGGGAGGAAAAAATAAATACATAAAGAGATAGAGGTGGCGAGAGAGAGGGAGTGACGAGGGAGAGATGGAGAGAGAGAGGGGAAGAGAGGAGAGGAGGGAAGAGATAAAGAGGAGAGGAGAGAGATAGGGACAAAAGGGGAATAGAGAGAGAGAGAGAAAGAGAGAGAGAGGGAGATAGTGACATAGTTAGAGAGAATAGAGAGAGAGCGAGTGATGGGGGAGGAGATATAGGGAGCTGGGAGAGAAAGGGGGAGAGAGGACCCAAGAGAGAGATGGAGTTGGAGGGGGAGAGAGAGGGAGGGAAGAATAAATACGTAGAGGGAGAAAGGTGGAGAGAGAGAGGGAGTGACAAGGGAGAGATGGAGAGAAAGTGAGGTAGATAGGAGAGTGGGAGGGAAGAGAGAGAAAAGGAGAGAGGGGGAGAGAGGGACAGAACGGGAAGAGAGAGAGAGGGAGAGGGAGAGGGAGAGAGATAGATAGATAGATATGGAGAGAGAATGTTTATGTTTGGGGATGAGATAGAGAGATGAATAATAAAGAACACATAGATACCAATATATATATATATAATATAGTGCACACACGCACACACACACACACACACTGTGTGGCGTCTGTGTGTGTGCGATATATAATATATATAATATATATATATATATATTATAATATATATATAACCAACCTGGATCCATCTTACATCCAGATTTTATCAAGTGTTGAGGAGGGATTGAATATTTCGAGGTGCAAAACCTTTCATCAAGTTTTCACTCAAAAAATAAGTTTTCACTTCGAAATATTTGATCTCTCTCGATGCTTGATAGATTTGGGGTTAAGATGGATCTAGGTTGGTGAGTATTATAATGAATGCTTCTTAGGATAAATATGTTAGGTCCCTATAATAATAGTGTATTCCCTCAATGTTATTGTCAGTGTAGCCCCCTTATTGTTATTTTTTTTCCCATGTAGTACCCATATTGTTATTATTGTGCCCCATAGAAGTCTATTGTTGTTATAGTTGTGCCCTTACATTATTATTGTTATGTTGGCTTTGAATATATTGTGACCCCTTAGAATCCTATATATAGAAAGGAGGTTTTGTCATTTGAATCATCGAATAATTTTTCATTTTTTTATGTAAAGGAGGTTTCCTCCTCAAAGAGGCTAATTTTTAAGTTGTTAATCTATCCCTTCTTCTATTTTGTGAGCTAGTTGCATAACATTTGGTATCAGAGCTTTGGATTCTAGTGTTTCATTGATTCAAATAGGTCATTGTGGAATTTTTGCTAAAAACAAATTTGACGAAGATTCAGAAGTTTAAATTAGGACAAATTTCATATCTTTTCTCGCTATATGTTCGGAGATATGATCCGAGGAAGTTAGGGTTTTTGCAGGCTCGAGAATTCCATCTCAAACAGGTGACCTTGGGAAAATCATCATAACTTTCTCTCTGAGCATCAGATTTAAATTCCTAAAGAGTGGCAAAAAGAGGACGGACTATAGTTTTTTTGGTATCATTTTCAGGGTTGAAGGTCGAAACAGTGACATGTGGCACTCTGTATAAGTGTGCTCTACTGAAGTAGTCTATAATTAGGCCATCGTGGGAGATTGGGCATAACTCTTTCTTGAAAAATCCAATCTCAATTAGACTTGTGGGGTTGGAAATAGGACTCAAAGGGCTATTACAAGACAAAATTTTAGACCTTGGAGGTTCAAAATTATAGAGATACAATAGATTCAATATCGAGTTCCTACAAAGCAAGAAAAAAAGGTGTGTAGTTTTAAAATTTGCATAAGTTTTGTTTAAAAAATTAGTTTGAAGTAATTCAAAGGGAATAGTGAAGAATAATTATTATTAATTGATAACCCGAAGAAATAAAATGGAAACACCTAGTAAGAAACCTGAAATCTCTACTATGACGCATGAAGAAGAGGAAGAAATGCAACATAATATATCAAATTTACGAGACCAAGTGCAACAAATTTCTCTATCACAAAAAGTAACAAAAAATAATTTTGAAGCCATGATGAATGTTAATATAGGTGGCATAAAAAGGGACATGGAATTTTTTTAATGATGGTTTAAAAGAATACATGGAAACAATGATGAATGTCAAGATAGAGGCGTTGAAGGAAGGTTTGGCAAAGTTCCTATAAGAAAGGCATCATAGTGGTGACAAGGCAATCCATGAAAATCATGATGAAGACAAAAGGAATATAAATTATGATTTTAGAGATTCCAATGTGAGGTTTAAGAACCACCACATTCCAAAGATATATATGAGGAAGTTTGATGGAAAGGATCCAATAACTTGGATACTACAGATGGAGCAATATTTTGATCTACATGAAGTGCAACCCTCACAAAAGGTACGTATTACATCTTTATATTTAGAACCCAATCAATTTGTATGGTATATATGGCTTTGTTCTCTTAAACCACTTGTCACATGGTTAATTTTTACGAAGGAAATGATATCACATTAAGAAGATACAAAGAGAAACATGTTCTTTAGCTAATTGATAAATCTCAAAGAAAAGGGTTCAATGATGGAGCGCATTGAAGACTTCCAAAAATTGAATATTAGGGTAACCGATATTACAAAGGATCATAGGATTGATGTCTTCATAGGGATTTTAAAATACAACATCCAACATGAGGTTCGTCTTTGGGAACCTAATTCATTGGAGAAGGCATTCAGGGTGGCAAGAAAAGTTGAAAGCAAAATTATGGCAACAAGGAAGTCTACCACTCACAACTATAAAGATGGAAGTGTTGTTGGTCCTAGTCTTCAACAACCTACAAGGTGCAACAATTTGAGGAAAAAATATCAAAAGGGTTTTTTTACAGTTGTGATAGAAAATACACTAAAGGTCGTAAGTGTGCTGAGAAGAAATTATTCTACATAGATTGTGAAGAGGAGGAAGAAAAGGAATAAGAAACATCAAAAGAGGAGGATATACAGTAGGAACCAACCCTAGAGAAAGAAGAAATGAATATGATGATATCTTGTAATGCATTTGTAGGAATTACCATGCCTCAAACTCTCAAGATAAAACTTTTGGGTAATAGTGTTGATTGATTTGGGTAGTACCCATAATTTTATTTATTGTAAGATAGCCAAGGAATTGAATTTCTTCCTATATCGAGCACCAGAGTGTCAAGTGATGGTTGCAAATGGAGGAACCATAAATTTCTTTGTAAAGTGCCATAATATCAAGATATCCATGGGAGAATATGTATTGAATAGTTCAATTGTTTCCATTCCAATGGGTGGTGTTGATGTTGTACTATGAGTCTAATGGTTACAATCTTTGGGTACGATAACTTTTAATTTTCAAGAATTTTTCTTGAAATTTTTGTGGGAAGGAAAGGAAGTTGAATCAAGGGGTATCATAGGGAAATCATGAAATATAATTAGTTCTAATGGCATGAACAAGCTTCTAAATAAATACCAATTGGGTGTGATTACACAATTATGTTCACTAGAGGTTCAAATAGTGAAATCATCTATTTCTCTAGATCTCCAAAAAGTCTTGGACAATCATTCCAAGGTATTTGAGACTTCGAAAGGCCTCCCACCTATTCGTGATCATTATCATGTTATTCATTTGATTCCAAGAAGTGTTCCTCCAAACATCAAGCCTTACTGATATCCCTATGCCCAAAAGAGTGAAATTGAATGTATGATTGCAGAAATGCTAGAGGCTGGAATAATTCAACCTAGTCAAAGTTCTTTCTCTGCTCCAGTAGTATTGGTGCACAAGAAGGATGGATATTGGTGCATGTGTCCGGATTATAGGGAGCTCAACAAGCTCACTATTAAAGATAAATTTCCCATTCCTGTCATTGAAGAATTATTGGATGAATTACATGGAGCAATTTACTTCACCAAGTTGGATCTTCGTTCAGGATATCATCAAATAAGAATGAAGACTGAAGACATTCTGAAAACAACATTTAGAACTCATGAGTGTCATTATGAATTTTTGGTCATGCCTTTTTGCCTTACCAATCCACCTTCTTCATTTCAAGGTTTGATGAATTCCATTTTCAAACCCTTCTTTAGAAAATTTGTGCTAGTGTTTTTTGATGATATACTAATCTACAACAAGTCTTGGAAGGATCATGTTCAACATGTTGACAGGGTGCTCAAACTATTGGAGGAGAAACATTTATATGAAAAAACCTCGAAATGTTTCTTTGGAGTACATGAGATGGAATATCTGGGTCAAATTGTATCTCATGAGGGTGTTAAGGTAGACCCTAAAAAAATTAAAGCCATTAAGGAATGGAAAATACCCACATCCATAAAGCATTTGCAAGGATTTCTCAAGTTGACAGGGTATTATCGCAAGTTTGTTAAGAATTATGCGAGAATAGTTGCACCTCTAACAACATTACTGAAGAAAGATGCATTTTCTTTGACTCCAAAAGAAACTAAGGCCTTTCAAGATCTTAAAGAGGCAATGTGCCAAGCACCGGTCTTGGCTATGCCACACTTCACAAGAAAAATTTATTGTGGAATGTGATGCCTCATGAAATGGAATTGGTGTTGTTTTAATGCAAGAAGGAAGACCCATTGCTTTTGAAAGTTGTTCAATCAAAGGAAAATATTTACACAAAGATATTTATGGGAAGGAAATGTTGGCAATACCACATGCACTTAATAAATGGAAACCTTACCCAATGGGAAGACACTTCAAGGTAAAAACAGATCATGATAGTCTTAAATAATTTTTAGAACAAAGATTATCTTTATAAGAGTAGTAAAAATGAGTCACGAAGATGTTAGGTTATGACTTAGAAATCATCTACAAAAAAGGGGAGAAAAATGTTGTTGTAGATGCACTCTCAAGAAAGGATGAGGATGTGGAAGCATTGCTTTGTGCCATTTATATTATCCAACCAAATTGGATAACCAAAGCAAGGGATGAATGGAAGAATGATGAAGAAGTGTGGGCACTCATTCAAAAGTTGTAGAAAGATCCGAGTACATTTGATACATTTAGCTACAAAAATGATTCATTATGGTACAAAGATAGCTTATATCTTTGTAAGAATTCCCAACTCAAACAAAATATTCTTTTGGAATTGCACACCTCTCCCTTAGGAGGGCACTCAATATTTTTAAAAACTTACCACAAGGTTAAGAATATATTTTTTTGGGATGGCCTTAAATATGATATTCAAAAGTTTGTGGGAGAATGTTTGGTTTGCCAACAAAATAAAGTCGAGACAATTAAGGCATCAGGTTTGTTACAACCTTTATCCATTCAAAGTCAACGTTGGGAGGAGGTTCCACTGGATTTTATCACAGGTTTACCCAATTCAATAGGAAAGAGCGTCATCATGGTACTAGTTGATAGACTTACCAAGTATCCACACTTTTTTGCATTATCTCATCCATTTAAAGCCAATACAATTGCTACTGCATTTATGGAAACAATTCAAAAGCTGCATGGAAACCCGAAGATTATTGTAAGCAACAAAGATCCCATTTTCACTGGAAATTTTTTGATGGAATTATTTTCTTGTCTGGGTACTCAATTAGCTTATAGCTCATCTTATCATCCTCAATCTGATGGGCAAACTGAGAGAGTAAAGAAATTTTTGGAAGGATATCTCTATTTATTTGTATCTGATAAACAGACATAATGGATCAAGTGATTACCTCTAGTTGAATGGTGGTATAACACTTCCTTCCATACTGCAGCAAAAATAACCCCATTTATGGCACTTTATGGATATCGTCCACAATCCATCACATCATTTTTAAGAGAAAATTCTAAAGTTCAAGCAGTGGAAGATCATAACGAGCATCAACAACAAGTTCTCCAACTCTTAAAGGATAAACTCACCTTGGCACAAAATAAAATGAAACAACAGGCAGATCAACATTGTAAAGAAAGAAGTTTTGATGTAGGTGACTGGGTATTTCTATGGCTACAACCATACAAATAAATGTTCGTCAAGCAAGATAAGGAGGATAATAAATTTTCACCAAAGTATTATGGTCCTTACAAGTTGTTGTAAAATATTGGTACTATGGCATACAAATTGGAGATTCCTACATCTTCTTGAGTGCACCCAGTTTTCCATATGTCATGCTTAAAGAAGGTTATAGGTGACAAGCTCCCAGTTCAAATAATATTGCCAAAAACTTGACAAGGAAGGAAAAATCATATTAGAACCTGAAGCAGTCACGGAAACAAGAACTCGATAACTACAAAATCGATCAATTTTAGAGTATCTCATCAAGTGGAAGAACTTACCACTGAAGATTCCACATGGGAGGATGATAATTTTATACAGAAGCATCCAGAACTACTCAAGCATTGAGGACAACACTTTTTTGGAGAGGGGCATGTTAAGTCCCTATAATACTAGTGTATTCCCTCAACACTATTGTCAATGTAGCCCCCTTATTATTATTGTTGTGCCCTTACATTATTATTGTTATTTCAGCTCTGATTATATTGTGACCCCTTATACTCCTATATATAGAAAGGAACTTTTGTCATGTGAATCATCGAAGAATTGTTCATTTGTGTGATGTAAAGGAGGTTTCCCCCTCGAAGAGGCTAAATTTGAAGTCGTTGATCTATCTCTTCTTCTATTTTGTGAGTTGGTTGCATAACAAAGCCCATCTCCACCTGTACTCTCGGTTATCATGGAATGTACAAGTGCCATCAAATCAAGTTGTTGCCCATAAGCTTCAAAAGTTTTTACACTTGTTTCCCCCTAATCATTCTCAGGGGTGCTTCTAAATTTCTCATTCTCCTTCTCTACAAAACGATGAGCCTTCACTCTGTATTAGTGTGGATTCTTGGGACATCAACTTTTTGGCACCTCCAGGTGAGAATGAATGAAACATATGGAAATATTTTGTTCATTCATAACGTCATTGGTTGTTTCCAGTCCTTTGACATATATCACAGGCCTTATAGTGTGCTTTCAAATCCTGGTGCAAGGGTGGCCACCACAACTCTGCACGAAGAATCTTTTGTGAAGTTGCTCGTCCTACATAGCGTCCTCTTGCAGCACCCCCATGTGCTTCTGCGAGGATCTGACTTCTTTCCAATTCAGGTACGTATTTTTGCAATATCTCATCATTTCCCATTTTGTATAGGTGCCCCGCGATGACAGAAAAATCCATTGCAGGGACGACCAATTCCTTCTTTTGTTGGACGGAGTATTCCTTCTGCGTAGTTCCTGTTGTCAGAAAATGGATTATATCTTCGAAGTGCCCGTCCCCGACGCGCACTGTAAAGAGCTGTGCATTAGGTAGTCCCTATTCCAAATTAGTGGGTTCCTCACCTGTCTCAATGTGCGACAAATGATCTGGTCATGTGTTCAGGAGTCCTAGCTTTACTACGACCTCAAAATCATATTCCTGGAACAATAAGAGCCACATGCATATGCGTCCCCCCAACACAGGCTTATTGACCAAATATTTCAGCGCGAAATGGTCGATATGCATCTTGAAATGTCCTCCAAGCAAATAGTGTCGGTATTTTTGGAGTGCGTACACCATCGCCAACCCCTCATGCTCGGTGGTGGAATAGTTCTTCTCTGCTTTGGACAACCTCCGGCTTGCAAACGCGATAGGGTCATCCAAGCCTTCCCCACCCTCCTGTGTGAGCACTGCTCGCAGCGCAATACACAATGCATCAACATGGACATGAAACTCCACATCCCATTTTGGGAAGACCAGGATTGGAGCAGAGGCCAATTTCCCCTTCAGGACATCCAAACTTTTCATGCAATCGTCATTCCAATAAAATGTAACATCCTTTTTCATTAGATTTTCCATCAGTGCGATGATTTGGGCATAGCATTTGATAAAATTTTTGTAGTACCCAGTGTGTCCCAGGGTAGCGTGCAGCTGTTTAACACTTCACGGTGCTTCCAAATTTATAATAATGGCAATCTTCGCAGGGTCTACCATCAGTCCCTGTTTGCAAACCACATGTCCTAACAGGTTTCCAAAAGGAATGAAGAATGTACACTTCTTAAGGTTTAGCGCAATCTGGTATTGTTGGCAAGTATCCAGCATCAAGGGTAAACTTGCTACATGGTGCTTAACTAATTCGAAGATAGTCCAATCATCCAGATAGACCTCCAAGAACTTGTGGATGTATTCTTTGAACGCAGCAACAACGATGCGCGAAAAGATGGCTAATGCATTCTTCAATCCAAACGGCATAACAGTGTATTGAAAGCAGACCCATTCTATTGCGAAGGTCGTTTTGCTTCTGTCTTCCGGCGCGATCTTAATCTAGTGATACCCAGAGAACCCATCCGTGAACGAGTATGATTCTTGTCCCCTAACATTTTCTAGTACTTCATCTATGAACAGTGTCGAGAATGGGTCGTGTACACAAGCGTCATTTAGCTTCCTGAGGTCCACAAATATTCTTATTTCGCCCTTCTGTTTTTTCTCCTGTACTACCATAGGACTTACCCAGTCAGACTCTTCCACTGGCTCAATAATTTTGTCTACAAGCATTTTTTCTAGTTCTATGCTAACGTTTTCCTTATATTTCAGATTCAAGCGGTAAGGCCTCTGCTTAATCAGATTTGTGTTGGGTTTTAGGGTGATCTTCATGATCCCTAAGTCGCCAACAATCCTTTTAAATCCGTAATTTTGGTTAGGAGTAAGTCTTTGTATTTTCGGAGTAACTCAACAACCTTATCCACCATGGCATCATCCCAATAGTCTCCAAGTGCTGCATACTTTGGTTCCGCCTCTGTTCCAATGTTTACCTGCTTCATTTTTAGCAGCGCGATGATGTCGGGATCCTCAATAAATGGTCCTCGAACCTCGCAACAACCTTCTGTTTTTGGAATGTTAATATTTCGTGGGTTCTCATCATCCTCCTCAACATTTACATTGTAACACTCTAGCGTGCAGCTCAGTTGTGTCGTCCATTCCAGCTAAATCACTTCCATTGGCTCCTAGGGTATTTTGAAGATAGTTGCTTTTACTGCTTGTAGCACATCATCAACAATATCCCACCAATGATCTTCAAACATGAAGGTTAGCAGGAATCCTTTGCGCAAGATATCCCATTCGCTTGTGTCATGGCAGAGCTCTATCTCAGTATACCAATTCATGGGTATGACATCCAGAGTATGAAAGAACAAATGCACCCATTCAGGTTGTGGCTCTTCCCTATAGACCTTGGTCCATTTCATGAGGTGTGTACGTGGATCATCCCATCCATCATACTTGTCTGCTAGCCACATCTGAGATTTCCCAAATCGTAGGTGCATCATCCTTCTGCATCTGCGAGGGTCCTCAAAGCTTCTGTGATGCGTACCCCACTACCTTGCGGGTGTAGCGCGCAGTGCCCATATAAAAGCATCAAACCGTTGTTGCTTTGGCACTTCGCTTTCAAATTGGTTCAGGTATTCATCCACCGCTATCAATCCTTCATACACAGGCATATCCCTTACCTTTATTGTCATGCAGTGCAATGATCTTATCATCATGTTGCAATTTAGCGTGGTTACCTCGTGTAACCAGTTCTGCCATCATTTTGTTTCCTCATCTGAATCTGATGTGTAGTAGCTTTCATGCTCCCACGAAATCCTACCATCTGTTTTAGGATTTACCTAATCCTGTTCCCGAGCAGTTATGTTGTAGATACAATCTAGCTCATCATCACTCTCATCATCATGCATTGGCTCTGTGTAGCACGATCCTTCCGCAAGGTCTAAATGTACCACTTCGTGTAGTGACTTTTTCTCAAAAATCATTTTTCGCTTCCTTAGCTTTATCACTCTGTTCATATCAGTGGCCCAATCTATTCCCAGTAGCGCGAGATAGGGATTGTTTTCATCGACAATCTCTATCACTTCGAAATCTACAAGTGCGCTCCCACCTTGAATGTCTATTGTTATCCCCTGCAATCTTCCCATTGGTAGGATCTTCTGCTAGTTTGCGATTCACAATTAAATAGGAGACCACTGCAATGCGGGCCTGCCCATGCATTCCCATGTCTACTTTGGTAGTACATTCACGTCTGGTCCTAGATCCAGAATCCCTTGATCCATTTCATACTCTCTGATTTGTGCAGTCAATCTCATTTCCCTTCCTGTTCGTGATGTGTGCTTTCTGAACTTCTGGACTATGTACAGTTCTCCTGACCCAATGCACCTAGTGATAAGTTCCTACAGTCCTTTCAAAGCCTTATTGTTGCACAACAGCTTCATACATGTCTCTAGAAAGGTAGTGAGCATTGAAGGATCCATCTCCGGCACTAGTTGATCCTTACTACCTAAAGTGGTGGCCTCTATGAAGCTCTTCTTAGCTTCCATGAATGTCTCCTTTGTGCGCTCCAAATCAAATTTAGGTTCCTTTGTAGGAGCCTTGCAAACCCACACACTTTCTTCAGGCTGCTTACCTTTTTCATATCATGTCGTGATACAGCTTCGAAGTATGATGTTTACATTCGGGTCCTCTTCACGTGACTTAGGCCTCATCATTTGTAAATTTTGAGTCAGGGGAGGTTGGAGTATTCCTTTATCGCGCAACCTCACTACCAGTGTAGGGCAGTCCTCCATCTCATGATCGAACTGAGTACAATATAAAGATGATGCTCTCATCGGATTTGTACAATCACGGGCATAATGCCCTGGCCCTCCACAATTGTAACAAATCAATTGTCCATGACCCCTTCCTGGTCACATTCCACCTTGACCTCATTCGCGCCCCTGAAATCCAGCATGTGCCATCCCTGCATTTTGATCGAGGGCTCACGTTTCAATCTGCACTCTGTAGGCAGGAGTTTGATCCATCATCAGCTCGTAACTTCTACAGGTGCACTCATCATGGCCTACCGACCTGTAGAAATTACAGAACAATTGTTGGGATGTCTAGGTATACTTTTGTAACAGGTGACGGTTATCTGTAGCATGCTTTCCTCCTATGTGACAAATCATGCACCATAATGTAGGTGCCGTGTCGGCCCTGCTTTTGCCTCTGGTCTTAATGGCATTGGCCCTCCTCCCACCAAGTAATTCGTGAAGACTAGAAAATGGTCCTTGTCATGCCCCTGGCCTTTGCATTTTATGCACCATACCTCCTCGTGCGCTTCTCAGTGAGTTGTCCAGTCCTGTTTCAAACTCTACATTTCCAAAAACCAATTTTGCAGTTGCACGTGGATTTGTTGGACTCCTAGGCCAGGATCTTGTATTGGGGTCTCATGTAGTCTTATTGTAGTCTCTAAAGCTTCGGCCTGGGTGGATAACTTATGTTGTGACAACGTCATCCTTAAATGCAGCGTTAGTGATGCTACCGACCATGCGTAGTGTTGTCCATCCATCAAGGCCATGTTGGCTTCACGAATCATACTCTTTAGCCTTTGATTCAGATCCCATGGGGTCTCACCTGGAAGCATTATGATTTCCTTAAACCCGATAATTGATTGTGTCTCCAATTTTGGCTTGCTAAATTCCCTGTTCAGCGCGACCTGGATATCTATTATCCCTACATTTGGATGGTCATTATAATGCTTAATGTATGATGTCAGTACGCAATCATGCAATGCGCTTACCAACATTTCCTTCTTTATATTGTCATCCATGACTCCTTGTGCTTCCCATACAGCCTTTACTACGAACCAAAATTGGTTCGGATCTTCGTTCCCTACTCCTTTGAATACTGGCAATTTTATTGCACTCGCCATATTGAACTATGGTGGTGGCAGAGGTGGTGTGGGCAGAGATGGGGGTGACGATGGTGAAACCAGCAGCGGTGTAGGTCGAGGTGGTATGCGCGAAATTCGTTGCCTTATCAAACTGATTGTGATTTTTGGAGAAACTTTCGCGAGCTCTTCCTCACTTTACCGCCAAGGTGAAATCAAGGGGCTATTTTCTATCTCTGTGCTACCCTTGTTTCTATAGATCCTCCCACTTCGCGTAGCCCCAAACATCAATTTATTCACATAACACACTTTTCACACAGTAGCATTTTAATTCAAGTGTTCAAAGATTTAATATACTTATCTTGTTGTCCTTTGAGGAAATGTCATTCTGCCTCGTTGTAGTTGATGCTCGTGTCTACTACAAACTTTGTGATAAACCCTCCTCTAATTTGATTGATCCAATGGTCCACGGTGTGTGTTATCTTATCTTCTGATGCTTCTAGTCTGCGCACCAATTTTGGAGTCCACACAACCGGTTTATCGAGCCTACACCTTCCCCTACTGTCTGCTAGCTTCGTGATCCACTGATACACCTCAGAGGGGAAGGATGCAAAGAAAATTTTGTGGATTTCCATATATAAGTAGCTCTCTAACCACTGTTCCTTTGATACTCGTGGATTCCTATTTTCCTTCAATACGAGCTCGTGAATCTTTCTGTCCAACCACCCTTCAATTTCTTTCTTTTTTGGATTCCAGTGACATGACATTAGACATCCCTTATGTAGATCCCAGTCCCTAAAACAGAACCATTTGTTGGCTTGTTGGGGCCTGACCCAAGTTCAGAGGTGATTTGGCCAAACAAATCACGGTACTACTAGCCCTTTTGGAAACAGTTCGCAGAGTGCGGACTGAGATCTCACCCAATGTAGTATGGGAGGGTCCTAGAACCCTGTTTCCGCACCTTGGAGATGTCTGATGGTTTCAAGTGGTCAGCGGTCGACCCTGCACACATCGTTATGCGCCCTTACCTGTACCTCGTTGCCTGAGCTGCTGCCTTCGCGCAACCCTACTCGGGGGCCAAACAGTGTTATTACCAGGTCCTCACTAGTAACCTGTTATTGGTTGATTAACTTAGCTTATGTGCTTGTCTAAAGTATACTTAGCAATATAAATCATTCATACAAGTGCGCGCAATAAATAAATAGTACATTAGCAATTGATATCAAACATGTAATAACTCAAGAACAGATACACGAAATTGAGATAAAACTTCTCTTTATTATTCTCTTCCTTGGGTTACAGACTCTATTCCCCCCTGCACACTCAGTTGTGGACAACTAGGCCTCTGGACACTTAGCTTCAGAGCCTTCTCCTACTCTAAGGCCTAAAATACACTTAGACACTTTCTCTGTACTTCTATCTCATACTTCACTCTCTCTATCTCCTACACTTAGAGCTTCGCTCTATTTATACAATCTCATGGTCTATGGACCATGGGTAGGCCGATATTATATTCAATCTTAGGGAGGACAACCCTATGACTCTAACATACATTTCGCACCCGCAATTCATGGAGCTTTACAATAATATTAACTCAAAACTTGGGCTTTGAGCCCCAAAACATTCTGTGGGGGGATTCCATACCCAACATGCATGCATTGTCATGGTTATGGTTATCGTGCATGAGGTCATTGTATGTAGTTAGTATTGTCATGCATGATGTTGACATATTAATATTATCATGTATATATATATATATATATATATATATATATATATAATATAATTATATAATATATTATAGTTATATATATATTATATAATATATATCACATGTTGTATATATATATAGGTATATTACACACACACACACAACACATATAATATATATATATATAATCTGGATTGATTTTGTAGATTTGTAGAAACCAAAAGTTGCAAGGCGGATAATGATAGGATCATTCAGTCATAAGAGAGGCTTTCCAGGGCTCAGGAAAAGAAATCAGAGGTCAATGCAGTGATCCTTCAGATTTTGTCAGATTTGCAAAGATAGGGACAACCACATATTAGTTATGGATAGGAGGATAGGTCTAATGGGGCATATGATAACAGATCTTCATCATGGAACAGGTGGGACATGGATGACACATTTAGAGATGGTAGGTTGTTGGATACACCTATTAGGAGAGGTAGTGGTTATGGGTATTATTCTAGTTATAGTTTAGACATGTATCATGATCATCATTGCTATCATGCTTACAAGAGGAATGAGAGGGGATAATTGTCGAATGATTTCAATAAAGCCAAGCCTCCTACCTTTGATGGAGAACTAAAGAAAACAAAAGATGCAAATGCATGGATGCTTGGGATGAAGAAGTTCTTTGAGCTACATGATTATACAGAGAACATGGAATCAAAGATAGTTATTTTCAGTCTCAAGGGAAAATCAGACATCTGGTGGGAAGGTGTGAAGCATGTGAGAGGCATCATGACAAAGGAGTTGAGTTGGCATGAGTTAAAAAGACATTTCAGGAAGAAGTACTTGTTTGAGAGATACTATGATGGTAAGGCTAAGGAGTTTTATGAATTGAATGTGGCATCCATGATAGACGAGGAGTACATGACTAGGTTTTTTTAATTGTTGAGGTATGTGCCTTACCTCAAGGATGAGAAGACAAAGGTTCAAATATTTATCAGTGGATTTCCATTAGCATTCAAGGATGAAATTGAGTATGATGAGTCTCAGTTGCCGAAGGAAATCATTGGGAAGTTGAAGCATTGTTATGAGGAATCGAAGCATAATTCTGAGCCTAAGCAAGATTGGAAAGGGAATGAAAATACTAAAGGAAAGTGGCCCTAAAAGTGAGCAAGACCTCAAGATGCAGGTGAGAAGGAAAATGTTGCTCCTTACAAGAAGTCTAATGTGGTAGAGAAGGGACATGGACCTCAACCTGGAGAGTAGAAAAATAAGGGTAGTGGCAGGGAACTGTTGTAATCTTGTATTTTAGGCAAAGATCATTGTAAGAAGGATTGTTCATTGTATCAGGGTGGCAGGCCTCAAATATACAGTTCTTAGGAGGCGCAGACAATTGGGGATGTGGGCCAAAGAATTCCTAAGATTTATGCAACATTTGATAACAAGCAAGTCAATCACCAAGCATCCATTATTGAGATGGAAGATAAGATCCGTGATCGAGTTGTTTCCATTTTGATTGACCCTAGATCAAATTATAGTTATGTTAATGCTGAACTGGTGGATAAGTGTGGTTTGAGAAAAGAAGCGCATATAGAGTCTTGGTTAGTGTAGTTGGCTATAGGTACTATTGAAGCCTTGAAAATCGTTTCTTACAACAGCGAGGGAAAGCCATCCGGTCTGGACCTTGGTTGGAAGCTCCTTTTCTGTTTGGTGTAGTGGCTCCGACTGGGGGTAATGGGACTAGATTCCCAATATAAATTATGATAGTGTTGATGGGGTTATATATGATAGTTTGGTAGAATTTTTAAGCTAAAAGTAATATAATCTTAACTAATAATCATATGCATATATCCTAATTTAAACACTATCTAGCTATGATTATACCCAAGAATAAAATTGAAACATGCGATCTACAATAATGTCCTAAAGAAATTGGTAATAAAGAACATTCAACTGCAATAGGAAGTGAAATCATTTTAACAATAATCGTTTCGGATAAATAGTTAGCCAAAATGATTGTGAAAGATATATCGCATAAGAATTTATTCATATATTCAGCATAAAATTTAGGTCATCACCATGCAAAAGTGCAATAATGGTAACCAAGCTTTAAACTTTCATACATAAACAATTTGAAGAACAATCACTGCTTAATACATAAACAAAACAAAGTCACAAGATAAAAGTACCATTTGTAATAAGTTATGCTCATGTGTTTCAACAATATCGACCTACTTCTAATCAATCCAACACCATCTAAGAGTACAAAAGTGCAATTTTAGTAGAAGATGTAAGATAAGATAAAAATAAATCATGTTCCATTCATTTCACCAGAATTTCCCCAAAGGGACAAAAGTGCATGTTTTGAAGATTGTTTCCAATAAAAATTTTGGATCTCTCCCTAAATGCATGAGAGGGGTTTAAATACTAAACTATAAATCCTAATAATAGATTATTACAAAAATATTTGAGGTTTAAACAACCTTCCTAAAATCGTGCTAAACAAAACAAAAATAGAAATAAGATATGGTGACTAACTCCTTTGCGTTTGATCTTTAAGATTGCAAATGTCCGTCATGAGTTTGAGTTGTGTGGGTCGGTTGATCGCAGATTTCAACTACCCAGTGAACACGGAATCGGTTAGTGCTGGCACCATTTTTTGCATGGAAGAGGTTAGGCATTGCAGGGTCATCCACTGGCTATAAGGTTTAACTAAATATTATCAGTATGCTTCCCAGTTTAACCTGGTGATTTGCCTAATTTCTTCCTCTTTAACTCATGTTGCCTGGCTCCACTGTTGTTCAAGCTGTTTGACATTCAGAAGAAAACCTGGTAAAGACTCTGCCACCAAATTTGAGCTATGTAGATTTTCGTTGATGTTTTTAATAACACAGTTCATTGTTGCTGCTGCAACCATCATTTCCTTTTCTACTTGCCTAATTCGAGAATCCCAAACTGCAAATAAAATTTCTTTGTGTGACTCCTCCAGTATAGGAAATTCGGTCTTCCTCTCGTCCTCTGAATTCTTCCAGGTGATGAATTCGGAAACTCTTTTCAAGACTTCATCATATTCGAGTCTCATGTCAACAACTTGACTCGTTAACTTGTCACTAGTCTCGCGATAAGGACTCAACTACGAGACCTTCTGGCATAGAATTTCTTTTTGATGCACTAGCTGGGAGTTTAGGCTGAGTGCTTCGATTATAAAATGATCAATATTTGGGTTGTCCTTATACTTATCTATTAATGCTTGTATCTACGCTTCCTTTTCTGCTAAATTGACTTGATGTTTTATTTGCATCTGCTCGAATTCTTGCTAGAGCTTGGCTATTTGCAATTTCGCTTGTTGGTTAGATTTTTCTTGCTATAACTGTTGTTCCAAAAACATAATTTTATTTTCCTTTTCTTTGAGCACATTTATACTTATGTTGCTTTGTCAATAGTCATTGTACCGTAGGCTCCTACAAATTGAGACAGTCTAGTAGGGTTGTCAGATGGGTCGATGGGTGAGTCTTTCTACACAATATCCATTGGTTCATTATCAGGAGTAGTAACAGTTGTAGCATCCAACTTCCTCTTTTTTCTCTGCCTTTTGACAAAAACTTTGTGGGTTGGGATATAGAACACATCTAAAGGAGGAATCCCCTCAATTCTTAAAACAATTTCAGAGGTAGGAGTAGCAAGAATGTGCTCTACCTCTTGAGTACTTACAGTTTTCTCTACTGTAATTTCTTGAGTTGTTTTGTGTTGTGGAGTCTGTGGTCAGGTGTTTATTTCTCTATATGGAGCTTTGAATTAAAATTCTGCCGTTCTTTCTCTAAATCAATCACTGGAGGTTTTGGTGACTGGGTGGAGGTGGAATGAATTTCAACATGTTTTCTAGCTAAGTTTTACTCAGTTGTCTTTTTTGTAGATTGCACTGTATCATTTTCTGACTCCTTGCTTTTGCTTCCCCTATTTTGTGACTGTTGCTTTGATTTCTCCGACTCCTTGTTAGACTTCTCTTGGGACTCTTCTTGGGAATCATCTTTAGAATTTTCTCTGGAACTTCCTTCTAGGCTTATGCTGGGAGTTGGCTCCCTTATTGGTTCAATCAATAATTAGTTCAATGGGACTTTTAACAATCTCCTTTCTCTATATTGATGAAAGGCTTCAAGCTCTTCTTGGTCAAAATGTAGTGATGATATGTGCTTCACTTCTGTGAATGTCTCTTTCTGTAGGAAGATGTCATCAAATTCATCTTCCTCATGACTAAATACCTTCACTTTTACCATGGTAGTGAAGTCTTTGGCGGTTCCATTTGGGTCATACTGGCGACCTTGGAATTTAGGTAATTTCAGAGATTGCATGATATCTGCTTCTTTGAATGCATGGCCCAGATCGTGCAATGCAAATTCTCCACACTGTAACAGAAATTTAGGCCAAATGGCCTTTTTCCCTTCCTTTAATCCTTTTCTTAGCACACCCTCACTAGCTGTTTGATAGGCTATCTCTCTAGCCATCAATGTTTCTAGAACATAGTATGGGAGGACATGAGGTGAGATGATGCTCCCAAAAACCCTGATATATGTGAATGTTTCCTCCCCAAACCATCTGGCCACTGGGAGGATATCTACATCGACTTCCTTAGAAAATCTAGGGGCATCTTGGTTGTAAACCTGTTTGTAGATAGGCAACATGACCTCATGACAAATTTTGTAAAAATGCATGCGAAACTGAGACTCCTACATGTCCTTATAATATATATGAATGGGAAGTGTATCTTTCACAGTCCACTTCCATCCCATGATGGGAAATTTTGAACCAAAACAAATCACATCCATCACATAGGAACTCATAAAAAATGGAGGGTAAACCCTCATTGAGACACTCCTTTTCCTCCTATAATTGATTATTGCCTTTGCTAAATTATCATAAAAAAAATGGGCCCAATTCATTATGGTTGTGTTTATGACTGCATCTATTAATGGCAACCATTCTGGGGAAAATTTAGTGCTATCAGGCTTTCCAAACATCCTACATAGCATGGCTGCTGCAAAACTATGGGGAGGAGAGATATATGTAGTAGAGTTCATACTCACTTTGTCCTTTTTGATCTTTCCCTCATCATTTGACCAGGTTCGGGTGACATCTGTTGGGTCCTCGTTCTCTTTGGAAAACTTCTCAAGGAACTATTTGTTGTAGATGGCTTGTGGCTCTAATAGGTGGTACATAAGTTGTAGGTTGTTTGGTGAAAAATATCCCATAACCTCTTGGCTTCTATTCTTAAATTCTTTGTCTGAGATATCGGCTTGATCAATAATCCACTTGACCATATCTGTGTAAGGGATTATCTTTGGGCGCACGACTATGCGATGTAGAAATGAGCATGCCGTCTAAAAAATGGTGGCATCTGAGGAAATACGATCGTTGGTTGTGACCTTTGTTTCCAGTGGTCTTGGTTTCTCTTCTTCTAATAAATAATACACGGTTTCCCACATAGAGGTCCCTCCTTCTCTGTTACATGTAGTATCTGTGAATAAAGGAGTCATTTTTGATTTCTCAGACACAACTGACTTGCCCTTCTTTGCCATCACTCCCAAAGTCTCCTTCTGTGGATTTTCCCCGAAAATGGAGAAAAACAATAGTTACCGGATATATAGAGATAAGAATGAACATAAGCTGGGATAATACAGATAACTTGAAAATGTGATAAGAAAGGAGTTTTATTTGAACTCAAGTGAGAAGATATCATATCACTTTGGATGGATTTTCACACATAAATGCCATTAACTTTTACTAAATGCCCACTAATGGTTCGTTATCTCTTAGATTTAATGCTCATTAATGTCCACATCGTAAGTCGGGAAGAAAGATTCTAGGTGACGAGCCTTTAAATTGCGAAAATGGTGATTTTGCGATTTGTGAAGCAATCTCGCAGGTTGTATTACCACGTTATGTATGTATGCTTTCCTTATTGTTTATGCGAAATGCAAGATGCAGGCTGCTTACTACTGTTTCCAGGACATAACACATTTGTCAGGTTTTCTTGTGTAAAGTGCTTTTTTATTAAGCAGCGAACCTAAATAATTGTCTGTGATGTATCCAAGAGTGGGTCTAGGTTTCAATCGCATTTCACAATATCGATGGATGGTAAGTTTACGCTGCTCCTTTAAATTTCTGAAATGCGATGTGGTAAGGGAAATGTTGTTATCGCAATTTCACATCTCGCACATTTTTAAGGTAACTCATTAAGGTGCGGCTTCTACGAATAGCGATATGCGATGCCGATTTTAGTTTTAATAAAATGCCTTAGGACTTAGTTTATATAAGAAATGTACTAGTTTCAAAGTATTAAAGCGTAGAGTCCTTATTTGATTGCTTTTCTCTAGATTTGGTGGATTACAAGGCTTTCAATCACACTTGATCATGTGGTATGTGGGAAAGGGAGAAATTTAATAGTTTTTTGAAAAGGTCTTTGATTGATATCTTGTTTTATTCCAAAAATTATATAAAGAAAATGCCTAAATGGTAAACTTATTTTTGGAAACATTTTTTAAAGGGTCCCCATTTATTAATGTAATATTGACTACTACTATTAACAAATGGGGGGTTGTTGAATAGCACAACAATTGGCGATTCACTTGGAAGAACCAATTATCTCTGAGAGTTTTTTCAAATTTCTAAAAACTTCCAAAACAAAGATGATTTAGAAAATAAAATTTACATGAAATATAAGATAAGTCATACTGCTCTTTGAACATTTAAACAACATCCACTTAAGTATCATCCATTTGATTATTCTCTCCTCATAAGAAAGTTACTTTGTCTACATCAGTCATTACTTTGTTTTATAGATAAAAACAGGGAGGCTCCTCTCAGATCAGTTCTTGTTTTACTCAGTTGTCATAGGTGGGGCCTCTGCTGCCAGCAGGCGTTCATCGCCTCGATAGGGTTACCTTTTAACTAGCAATGATTCAGTATCCCACCAAGGTCAGAATATAAATTTTAAAGATAAGCTCAGATTGTACACTTATTTCCATTTATTTTCTGAAATAATTCTTTTTTCTTCAAAATTTTATTGTTTATCCCTTAAATGAAAATGTCTTGGTTTGGTGACCAAAATTGACAATGCCATTCACTTGATTATAACTTTAACTGAACAATTTGGCTCTTAATGAGACCCCTTGTCTTTTGATTAATACAATCCCAAGCCCTTACCCTATTTTGATATGCAATATTGGTAATGTCATCTAGTTACAACCTTATGATCATGGTAAGTCGGCTCTTGATGAGACCTCTTATCCTTTAAGTTTTAAGTATATTTTAGAATTACACTCTAAAATATGTAAACTGAATTGATGGGGAGAACCATTGGCTCGCTAAGAACTTCTAGATGACAATTGTAGAGTTTTTAAATATGCTTTTCTGTAGAGAGACTCTGTTTTGTTATTGATACTTTTCTTGACTAATGTAGAGGCAAGGTTCCCTTCTGAAGTTAAGTTTTATCAAAGATCAAATAATTTTGGCAGAGAACAAACAATTTGAAAGAAATGGTTGAATTGAGGCTTCTGTGATCCATAACAATTATAAGAAGAAATATTTCGGCATAAATCACATTCAGAAAATCATTGTCGACGCGTTTCGAACCAACTAGTGTGGTTCATCGTCAGGACAAGTTGAAAAATCAGATCTATCTTTGCTAGTTAAATACTTAGAGCAGAGATTCCAATGGCTAACTAGGACAACGTCTACATTTGACTAGGGACCAGGGTCAACTAAACCCGTAATAAAAATAAGCAAGGGACCTATATATAAATTCCATGAGTAAATTTAATTAAATTACATGAGTAAATTTAATTGGTAGTCTCATAAAACATTAAAAATAATTAACTAGAAAAATGGAAATATAAATATATAACTCTTAAAATTGTAAATTATTTGTTTATTTATTTAATATTTAATATTGTTATTATTTATTTATCTGTT
>APFE030989329.1:52616-63759 GCA_000404065.3 Pinus taeda
CACAGAGCAAGAAGGAGACACCCTAGGAGGAAGAAAAAGAGAAGGCTCCAAGGGGGACAATGAAAGCACGAAAAGCATAAAAAGAGGGGGGGGGGAGAAGGACTAGGAAGAAATGGCAGGGATCCAACAACTGCTGATCTTCTAGCCATCATCTCTATTGAGATTATTAGGCCTTCTTTCAATTTCAATCGCTTCCCTGAATTTACGATGATGGAAATGAGCCACTTTGGCAATAACCTTGGCCTCCTATATACAAACCTGATGCTTGGTCTTATCCACATGCTCTGCTAATGTTGAAGACTTGGTTCTCCCATGTCTTAGGTCAGCTGCATGTTCGTTGATCCTCTGATGGATGGAGCGCCCTGTTTCCCCGATATAGGGGGTCCCACAAGAACAAGGGATCAAGTAGACACCCTTCATGTCCTTAGGGTCAACGAGATCTTTCACCGATTTGAGGGATTTGTGAATGGTGTTGAGGGGCCTAAAGGTTGAGGGAATATCGTACCTCTTAAGGATCTGAGCAATCTTGTCCGTGGTTCCCTGGACATAGGGAAGATGGACACCTAGACGACGCTCTTTAGGTTCTTTTTTAATGAACGAATTTTTAGAGGCTTAAGGAAAGCCTTCTGACCTAGGCGCCTGCTATAGCCATTCTCCACAAATAAATTAAGGAGATGGGATCTCTCCTTATCGAAGCTCTCATTATTAGAAATCCTAAGAGCACGAGTAGCGAGGGTGTTAAGAACACCCATCTTTTGAGCAGGCAAATGATGGGAATCGGCATGAAGATATTGCTCAGTATGCATTTTCTTCCGAAACACTGAGTGGGAGAGAGAGTCATCCTTATTCTTAGATATAAGAATATCCAGGAAAGGGAGGCAACCATTGATCTCTCTTTCCATGGCGAACTTAATGGCAGAGGACTGACAATTAAGGTGATTGAATAAGAGATCCAACTCCTCTTGGCCATGGGACCAGATGACATTCGTGTCATCCACATACCTTTTCCACAGCTTGGGAAGGAGACGAGCCAAGGCTAAAGCTTCGACAATGATTTTCTGAATGTGATTTACGTCGAAATATTTCTTCTTATAATTTGAAAGAAATATGGATTAACCCTATGTTTTATGTGTGAAAGTTATTTTCATAATAATCTTTACTTATACAAGCGAAAAGTAAAAAAATAAAAACAGACTATTATTTATAAAGCCAAAAGTAAATGTTTTTCAACTTGTATTATTCTTTCTAGAAAAAATAAAATAAAGACAATAATAAACAATGAATAGAAGAGATCATCTTCTATGGAATTTCTTTAAGATCTACCCATTAACAGGTAGAGATTCTCTCTTTCCTGATAAATCCTGTAATAAAAAGGTTGATGGGCCTATTTGTTCCACAATCTAAAATGGGCCAAGCCAAATTTGTTGGAACTTAGTATGCTTACCTTTTTCCTTGTGGGCTTTATCCCATTTCAATACTAGGTCTCTGAGTTGAAATGATTTTGAACTTACAGAATTTGAATCAAAGGAAGCTTTGACTAACTGTTGATGGTGTGCGTGTGAGATTCTGGCTTTTTCCCTTTCCTCTTTGAGCTTACGGATTTGTAAATGTCTAACTTGCATAGAACATGAAGGAGTTTCTTCAATGAACTGAACTAGGGCTAAAGAGGGAATAGCTACATTTGTAGGTAAGACATCGTCTTTCCCATAGACAAAATTAAAAGGAGAAGTGCCAATGGAGGCCTTTTGAGTTATTTGATTTGCCCATAGAGAAAATATTAAAGACTTATGCTAGTTCTTCTGATTTTGGTCGACAATTCATTTAATAATCCTTATGAGAATTTTGTTTGTAGATTCAGCTAACCCATTTCCCTGTGGATAATAGTTAGCAGAGTATTTGAGCTTGAAACCTCTTTTAAGAGCAAATTCTGTCATAAAATTGCCTGAAAAATAAGATGCATTATCAAACATCATGGCAGATGGTAGACCAAATCTAGTAATGATAAATTGATCGATGAATTCAATGATGTTTTCAGAATTGGTTACCTTGAGTGGAATTGCTTCCACCCATTTTTTGAAGAAATCAATTGCTGTAAGAATATATATATGCTGCTTAGAAGAATGAGGAACAATCTCACCTATTATGTCCAATCCCCATTTCTCAGTTGGTTGTTCAATATTGACTGGCTGTAATAGTAATGCGGGTTTTCTTTGTCTCCCAGTAGTTGTTGGACAAACTTTACATCCCCTTACATAACTGTGTGCATCCTTGAATAATGTTGGCCAATAATAGCTAGCATGCAGGATTTTATGTGTAGTGGTATCTCCTCCAAAATGTCCACTAGCTAGTCCATCGTGGAGTTCCTTCAACACCTTTTCTGCCTCAGATTTTTCAAGAAATCTAAGTAAAAAAGAATCATAATTTATTCTGAACAGCACATCATCAACGATTTGATATGGTCTAGCATTTAGTGTCAAGGCCCTTCTCTTCTTATAATTTAGGTGCATTGGGGCATATCCATTTCTTAAGTAAAATATGATATCAGCATAACTTGACTCATTGTCGTTAAGGCTTACCTCATAGACTTGTACATCATCACCTGAGCCTTGTAGTGTTGATAAATCAGATGCTCCTACTAACGTCCTGCAAAAACCTTGACCTTTTACAATTTTTGTTGGTCTGATTTCAATGTCATATTCTTGCAGAGCTGTCACCCATTTTTCTCTCTTCTCCCCTACATCCCTTTGTATCAACAGATTTCTCACTACTGAGAATGACACTATTACTTTGGTGTGGGTTTTGAAGAGAAAAGGTTTGAAGTGTTTTATTGATTTGAAAACAGCAAAAGCTTGTTTTTCAACATTTGAATAATTCAATTCAGCCCCCTGCAAATTGGAGCTAAAGAAAGACATCGGGGCTTCATCTTTTTCTTCATTGATTTGTGTCAATATGGTTGCATACAATTTCTCGGAAGAGAAAGTATATAGAATGAAATGATTTGAAAAATTCAGAGTCGCTAAAGAGGGAGCATTAATGATTGGTTGTTTAATCAAATCAATGCCTTTTTGTTTTGTGTGTCCCCATTTAAAAGGATAATTTTTCTTTATCGTAGATTGAAGAGGTAAAACAATCTGTGAGAAGTCAGGGACAAATCTTTTAACAAAATTAATCTGACCTAGGAAGATTGCATTGATTTTTTGTTATGAGATAAAGGAATTTCAGAGATTTCTCTTATTTTATCAGGGTCAATGTGAATCCCTACTTTGGATACAATGAAACCAAGGAGTTTTCCTTCACTTAAATCAGGATTAATAGAAATTCCATACCTTTGACAACGCTCAAATATTTGTTTTAAATCTCTCAGATGATTACTGTGATTTTTTGAATATACAATTATATCATCTAAGTAGATTACTACTGATTTGTTTACTAAACCTTTGAAGGCTATGTCCATGGCTCTTTGGAAAGTAGCACTAGCATTGATTAGTCCAAATGGCATCTTCTAATAAGCATAAGTGCCCCATTTTTTCATGAATGTAGTTTTCAGTTGGTCATCTGGATGTACTAGGATCTGATTATAACCTGAGAATCCATCCAGGAAAGACATTAGTTCTGACCCTGCAACTGATTGTAATATCTGTTCCATAGGAGGCAATGGAAAGTTATCCTTTTGACATGCTCTGTTTAGATTGCAAAAGTCTATGCATATCCGAATATCGCTACTCTTCTTCCTGACTAGGACAAAATTGGAGACCCACCTGGAATGTTTAACAGGGAAAATAATCTTGGCTTTCAAAAATTTGTTTAATTCAGATTTAATCTCATTTTCTAAATTAGGATGGATTTTTCTTAATTTCTGTTGAACAAGTTTCTCATTAGACATCATGGGGGTAGTATTTTGAATAATAGAAGTGTCATATGTTTTAAGATCTTCATAGTCCCATGCGAAGGCATTCGTATATTTTTTCAATAAACGTATAAAGGTTGATTTCTCATCTAACATAAGTCTGAGGCCTAGATTAATATTTTGAGGTTTCAGGTCAGTTCCAAAATTAATCAATTCAAACTTCAGAGTTGAACTTTGAAGTTTTGAATTGATGGGTCGTTTGAATCTTTCCTTAAGGTCATATAAATCTTCCAACTTAGCCACAGACTTTGGTATAACATTATTGGTCGTTTCTTGCTTAAGTTGGCTATCATGTTGGTCTTCATCAACTATCTGGTTATCATAAGAGCCTTCTGATGTAAAAAATCTTATGATATCCAGATCGCTATTAAAGACTCTCCAATTGGTGATATTGTCGGGAATAAAAGGCCTAAAAATCAATTCAATAGAAAAGCGGTCAGGACTATAATCTCCTGGTGGAATAAGCTTGGAAGCCACATTAGCTAAGAGATTAGCACTTGCATTTTGGAGTCTTGGAATAGGGGAAATATTAAACGCTATAGAGTGGGAAGTCAGGTCTTGGACTAACGACTGATAGTGTTTCAAATGTCCTGACAAATAGTGTATATTATTTCTTACCCTCTTTATCACAATTTATGAATCTCCAAACACTTGGAGGTGTTTGATATTAAGGTTAATGGCCTTATACAAGCCTTGAACTAATGCTTCATATTGTGCAGTGTTATTTGTGCAATAAAATTCAATTTGGCATGCTAACATAGTCTTTTCCCCTTCTAGGCTAACTAATATGCATCCTGCTCCTGCTCCATCATTGGATTTAGATCCATCAAAAAATAATTTCCAAAATAAAGAGCTAACTATAGGTTTATCTACAAATTTACACACTTACAAGTATTTGTTTGGGAAAAAATTTCAACTTGAGATACTACAGAATTTTCCAACAAAGGTGAAGTATAAGCATTAAAATTTCCTAGAAATGATTCTACTGAGTAGTTTCCGATGATATTGTTGCTATACGCCACTAGTTCATTTTCTCCTTCTAGCTCTGTGACTATGTACTTTTGATGTTTTTTGCGATCAACCCTTATCTGATTTGGCTTGCCATTATAGGGAAGCCACTTGTGAGACCAGTCAATCGCAAAATATCCATGATGCTTTTCTGACCAGTGTCTACTAAGGATTAATCCATAGAAATCGGGAATATCAGCTACAAGAATGTCAATGACTTGACAGACTTTGGGATTTGATGAAATTCTAATGGTTACTTGATTAAGTTCCCCAACAACTTCAACTTGAGACCGATCTAGTTTCACAATGCATACAATAGATTTTTGAGGCTGAACATTCAACTTTGCACAAATTGTTCTAGTTAAAATGTTAGATGAAGCTCCTGAATCAACTAAACAGTTGTGTAAATTCTTAATAAAATTTTCAAAAGTAAGGAGGAATGGAGGAGTATGAGATTTAGATCTTCCTCCAATCAAATCAATGTCGGTTGGATCAATTTTGTTTAAAGAGGCGCTGGGGGGTTTTCCCATTTCTTGGGAAGCTTGTGAGATCATAGCAGCAGGAAGAGGTGAAGTAGGTACTTCTTTGAGCTCTTTAAGGAGTAGCTTCTGCTGATGTTTTAATTTACTAAGCTCATGAAAGGTGATGTTTTCCCTAGTCTTTTTCATATCATCAACAATATTATATTCCATTTCATTAGATACTATCAGGGTTTTAGTTGAAGATGAAGAGTTCAACTAAGGAGGAGTAGTTTGAGTGGATTTTGGTGAAGATTTCTTAGCTATTGTTTTTTCTTTGGGAGGTGGCATTGAAGCCTTCTACTTTGGATTTGTTTGCGGCAAATCAACAGGGTTTATACTTCGTGTGGCAATAGGCAGTGCTTCTTGTGTTTCTTCATTGGGAAGTATAAAATCCCACATTCCTTATAACTTTGCCACTTCCTCGTCATCTGTTTGCTCTTCATTTGTTGCAACTTCATCTTCCTCTCCATCTGATTCAACATTTGATATAGCATTTGGAGGTTTAGGATTAGAAGGGAATTCCTTTTAAATGGTGTAAAAGATTTCTTGGACGAAGTCTCTACTACCTGTTTTTTAATATCAACCATTTCGTTAGACATGGTTTTATGGACTTTTTGCAGACCTTCAAGATCAAATGGGTCTTTTGGTGGTTTCTTCTTGGATTCATCCCTAAAAGTCACTTTCTTGGATTTTCGTTCTTCTAATGCATTTTTCTTATCTACAGCTAGAATATGTTTTTCTACAGCTATTGCCTCTTTCATATTTTCCACCAAAGTAGGTTTTGCAACTCTATTGACGAAAACAATTGTGTTTGAAGGAATAGCATAAATATACCACTCATTTTGGACCTCATCGCTTGGCTTAGATGTCACTGGTATCTTATTCAGTAATTTATTGAAGAGAGAGTTGAAGTCTTTTATTGGTTCTTTAGGTTCAACTTTCAAATTGGAGAGATCATTGATCAAGGTAGTTGTAAATCTATCATCTCCAAATTTAATTAATAACTACTCTTGAAAAGCATCCCAACTAGTAATAGAACCCGATGGTTCCTACTGCTCCTTGCAAAGTATATGGAAATAATCTTACAACTGCATCTTCTTCTACTACTTCGTTCAAGTTAATGGACAACATAAAATTGTTTATGTGTTCCTCAGCTAATAGGCCACCATTTCTCTGGATGGGTTGGCAATGGATGTAAAGTTGCACCCATCCTAATAGCTCCTGGCTTTTTCCATGGCCTTTGAAGAGGTTGAGCCATTGTTGTTAGTTGGTATTGGAGGAGAGGAAGATGTGGTAGTGGTTCAATTTGATTGGGTAGAGGGAGAGCGAGTTCCAGTACGTGTGTGAATCACAATTTGGAGTGGTGAGGTGGATGATTGATATTGTTGACGAAAGAACCTCGATGTGAGATTTAGATGGTGTCTTCTTAGCTTTCTTACGGCTTGGTAGAGGGAATTCGAATGGTGGGATTCCAAGTTTTTCTCTCTATGCTCTAGTTAACCATTGAGATGGGGTAAACTGAGAGGTAACACTATCTTGGGATAAATCAGATTCCTCTTGAGATATCGAAATCCCCTGTAATTTATGAATCGGAGATTGGACTTCAGGGGCTTCGCTAGAAGAAGAATGATCTGGGTTCTTTGGGATTTCAGTAGTGGGCTCTCTTATTGTTTTTTCAACTTCTCACTTAGGATTAGGAGATTTGAAATGTCGTCGAGAAGTTGGAGGTGATGGTGAGGGAGTTTTACTCTTGGAATGGCCTGTTAATTTGGATTTACTTTCCATTCATAGTCAGGCCCTCCTTCTAGTGCCAAAAATGTTGAAGCCTAAAAAATCCTTGCTTACAACATTGGGGGAAAACCACCCGGTCCGGACCTTGGTTGGTAGCTCCTTTTCCATTTGGTGTAGTGACTCTGACTGGTGGTAATGGGACCAGTTTCCCAATATAAATTATGATAGTGCTGATGGGGTGATATATGATAGTTTGGCAGAATGTTTAAGCTAAAAGTAATATAATCTAAACTAATAATCACATGCATATATCCTAATTTAAACACTATCTAGCTATGACTATACCCGAGAATAAAATTAAAACATGCAATCTATAGTAATGTCCTAAAGCAATTGGTAATAAAGAGCATTCAACTTCAATAGGAAGTGAAATCATTTTAACAATAATATTTTCAGATAAATAGTTAGCCGAAGCGATTGTGAAAGATATATTGCATAAGAATTTATTCATATATTTAACATAAAATTTAGGTCATCACCATACAAAAGTGCAATAATGGTAACCAAGCTTTCAACTTTCATACATAAACAATTTGAAGAAAAATTATTGCTTAATACATAAAGAAAACAAAATCACGAGATAAAAGTACCATTTGTAATAAGTTCTGCTCATGTGTTTTAGTAATATAAACCTACTTCCAATCAGTCCAACACCATCTAAGAATACAAAAGTGCAATTTCAATAGAAAATTCCAGATAAGATAAAAATAATTGTTGTTCCATTCATTTCACCAAAACTTCCTCAAAGGGACAAAAGTGCATGTTTTGAAGATTGTTTCTGATAAAACTTCTGGACTTCTCTCTAAATGCATGAGAGGGGTTTAAATACTAAACTACAAATCCTAATAATAGATTATTACAAAAATAGTTGAGGAGGTTTAAACAACCTTCCTCAAATTGTGCAAAAAAAACAAAAATAGAAATTAAGATATGGTGACTAACTCCTTTGTGTTTGATCTTTAAGATCATAGATGTCCGTCATGAGTTTCAGCTGTGTAGGTTGGCTGATCATAGATTTCAACTGCCTAGTGAATACAACATCAGTCAGTGTTGGCACCATTTTCTGCGTGGAAGAGGTTGGGCATCGCAGGGTCATCCACTGGATGTAAGGTTTAACTAAATATTGTCAATATGTCCCAGTTTAACCTGGTCATTTGCCTAATTGCTTCCTCTTTTTCTCCTGTTGCCTATCTCCACTATTGTTTGACATTCAGAAGAAAACCCGGTACAGACTTTGCCACCAAGTTTGCAATGTGTAGATTTTCGTTGATGTTTTCAATAACAAAGTTCATTGTTGTTGTTGCAACCATTTTTGTTGTTGCAATTGTCGTTTCATTTTCTGCTTGCCTAATTCGAGAATCCTAGTCTGCAAATAAAATTTCTTTGTGTGACTCCTCCAGTATAGGGAAATCGGCCTTCCTCCCATCCTCTAAATTTTGCCAGGTGATGAAATCGGAAACACTTTTCAAGACTTAATCATATTCGAGTCTCATGTCAATGACTTGACTCGTTAACTTGTCACTAGTCTCGCAATAATGACTCAAATGCGAGACCTTATTGCATAGAATTTATCTTTGATGCATTAGCTGGGAGTTTAGGCTGAGCACATTGATTATAAACTGATCAATATTTGGGTTGTCCTTATACTTATATGTTAATGCTTGTACCTACGCTTCCTTTTCTGCTAAAATGGATTGATGTTTTATTTGCATCTGCTTGAATTCTTGCTGGAGCTTGGCTATTTGCAATTCCACTTGTTGGTTAGATTTTTCTTGCTCTAACTGTTGTTCCAACAACAGAATTTTATTTTCCTTTTCTCTGAGAAACATGTGTACTTCTGTTTCTTTGTCAATAATTGTTGTAGTGTAGGCTCCTGCATACTAAGACAATCTAGTAAGGTTGTCATATGGGCCAATGGGTGAGTCTTTCCACACAATATCCATTGGATCATTATCAGAAGTTAGCAATTGTAGCATCCAACTTCCTCTTTTTGCTCTACCTTTTGACAACAACTTTATGGGTTGGGCTATACAATACATATAAAGGAGGAATCTCCTCAATTCTCAAAACAATTTCAGAGGTAGGAGTAGCAGGAATGTGCTCTACCTCTTGAGTACTTACAGTTTTTTCTACTATACTTTCTTGGGTTGTTTTGTGTTGTGGAGTCTATGGCTCAGGTGCTTCTTTCTCTGTATGGATATTTATATTAAAATTCTCCCATTCTTTCTCTAAATCAATCACCGGGGGTTTTGTTGATTGGGTGGAGGTGGAATGAATTTCAGCATGTTTTCTAGTTGAGGTTTGCTCATCTGTCTTTTCTATAGATTGGGTTGTACCCTTTTCTGACTCCTTGCTTTTGCTTCCCCATTTCTGTGATTGTTTCTTTGATTTCTCTGACTCCCTGGTAGACTTCTTTTGGGACTCTGCTTGGGAATCATCTTTATAATTTTCTCTGGAACTTCCTTCTAGGCTTACGCTGGGAGTTGGATCCCTTATTGGTTCAATCAATAATTGGTCCAATGGGACTTTTAACAATCTCCTTTCTTTGTATTGATGAAAGGCTTCGAGCTCTTCTTGGTTAAAAATTAGTGATGACATGTGCTTCACTTCTGTGAATGTCTCTTTCTGTAGGAAGATGTCATCAAATGCATCTTCCTCATGATTGAATACCTTCACTTTTACCATGGTAGTGAAGTCTTTGGGAGTGCCATTTGGTCCATACTGGCGACCTGGAAATTTAGGTAATTTTAGATATTGCATGATCTCTGCTTCTTTGAATGCATGGCCTAGATCGTGCAGTGCAAATGCTCCACACTGTAACAAAAATGTAGGCCAAATGGCCTTTTTTGCTTCCTTTAATCCTTTTCTTGGCCCACCCTAACTAGTTGTTTGATAGTTTATCTCTCTAGCCATCAATTTGTCTGGAACATAGTATGGGAGGACATGAGGTGAGGTGATGCTCCCAAAAACCCTGATATACGTGAATGTTTCCTCCCCAAACCATCTGGCCACTGGGAGGATATCTACCTCGGCTTCCTTAGAAAATATAGGGGTGTCTCAATTGTAAACCTGTTTGTAGATAGGCAACACGTCCCCATGACAAATTTTGTAAAAATGCGGGTGAAACTGAAACTCCCACATTTCCATATGATATATATGAATGGGAAGTGGATCTTTCATAGTCCACTTCCATCCCATGATAGGAAATTTTGAACCAAAACAAATCGCATCCATCACATAGGCACTGATAAAAAATGGAGAGTAAACCCTCATTGAGACACTCATTTTCCTTCTATAATCGATTATTACCTTTCCTAAATTATCAGACAAAATTTGGGCCCAATTCATTATGGGTGTGTTTACGACTGAATCTATTAATGGAAGCCATTATGGGGAAAATTTAGTGCTATCGGGCTTGCCAAACATCCTACATAGCATGGCTGCTACAAAACTATGGGGAGGAGAAATAGATGTAGTAGAGTACATACTCACTTTGTCCTTTTTGATCTTGCCCTCATTATTCAACCAGATCTAGGTGACATCTATTGGGTCCTCATTCTCTTTGGCAAACTTCTTAAGGAACTATTTGTTGTAGATGGCTTGTGGCTTTGGTAGGTGGTACATAAGTCATAGGTTGTCTAGTGAAAAATATCCCATAATCTGATCCGGATTTAAACAGGAATGCAATAAAACACAGAGATAACCATATACACAAAGATGCAGCGGAAATAATACTTCATTTCATTAATGAAAAATACTGAAAATATGCTTACAATCAGAAATGGAAATAAACTAGCTAGGGCGATGGTAGCTTATCTCTGAGAAGAGATGTGATGGCTACATGCCTCTGAAATGTGTTACAATGAGGCTCGAAGGCCTATTTATTGTTGAGAACAATGAAAAACCCTTAACATTC
>APFE030989329.1:63779-105903 GCA_000404065.3 Pinus taeda
ATAGTAAGTTGTGCTATAATTAAGGAAACTGAAAATGCTGAGAAAGACAATGGTGGGGGTCCAGGTGGAATTGGCAGGAGGCCACCAATATCCACCTGGATCATAATCTCTTGGCTTTTATTCTTAAATTTTGTCTAAGATATCAGCCTAATCAATAATCCACTTGACCATATCTGTGTAAGGGATTATTTTTCGGTGTGCGGCTATGTGATGCAGAAATGAGCATGTCTTCTAAAAAATGGTGGCATCTGAGGAAGTATGAGCGTCAGTTGTGACCTTTGTTTCCAGAGTTCTTGGTTGCTCTTCTTCTAATAAATCATACATGGTTTCCCACGTAGAGGTCCCTCCTTCTCTGTTGCATGTAGTATCTGTGAATAAAGGAGTCATTTCTAATATCTTAGACGCAATGGCCTTGCCCTTCTTTGCCATCGCTCCCAAAGGCTCCTTCTGTGGATTTTCCCTGAAATGGAGAAAAACAATAGCTATCGGATATACAGAGATAAGAATGAACGTAAGCTGGGATAATACAGATAAATTGGAAAGGTGATAAGAAAGGTGTTTTATTTGAACACAAGTGAGAAGATATCATATCACCTTGGATGGCTTTTCACACATAAATTCCATTAACTTTTACTAAATTCCCACTAATGGTTTGTTATATCTTAGCTTTAATGATCATTAATGTTCACATCGTAAGTCAGGAAGAAAGCTTCTAGGGTGACGAGCCTTTAAATTGCGAAAATGGTGATTTTGTGATTTGCAAAGCAATCTCGGAGATCGCATTATTGTGTTATGTATGTATGCTTTCCTTATTGTTTCTGTGATATGCGAGATGCGGGCCGCTCACTACCGTTTCCAAGACATAACCCATTTGTCAAGTTTTCTTATGTAACGCGCTTTTTTAAGCAGCAAACCTAAATACTTGTTTGTGACATATCAGGAGTGGTTCTAGGTTTCAATCTCATTACACAATCTAGACAGATGGTAAGTTTACGGTGTTCCTTTAAATGTCTGAAATGTGATGCGGTAAGGCAAATGTTTTTATTGCAATTTCGCATCTCACACATTTTTAAGGTAACTCGTTAAGGTGTGTCTTATAAGAATAGCGATATGCAATGCGGGCTTTAGTTTTAATAAAATTCCTTAGGACTTAGTTTATATAAGAAACGTACCAGTTTCAAAGTATTAAAGCGCATAGTCCTTATTTGATCGCTTTTCGCTAGATTTGGTGGATTAGCAAGGCTTTCAATCACGCTTGATTGTGCGATATGCGGGAAAGGGAGACATTTAATAGTTTTTTGAAAAGGTGTTTGATTGATATCTTGTTTTATTCCAAAAATTAAATAAATAAAATGCCTAAATGCTAAACTTATTTTTGGAAATATTTTTTAAAGGGTCCCCATTTATTAATGTAATATTGACTACTACTATTAACAAATGGGGGGTTGTTGAATAGCGCAACAGGTACTAAGAAAAGAGTTCATTATTAGGTGAGAGCTTGTGCATTTGAGCTGAACGATATGTTTACACTAGAACATCTAATTGTGCTTCCATTCGGATCTCAATATTCTTTTGGGTATGGATTGGTTGTACCTTCACAGGACCAAGCTAGATTTTTACGAGAAGGCTATCAAGTGCTTGGATTATGAAAAAGAAAAAGAATATTACAATGAAATAAGAAGCCTACGTTAGTAAGACTGGTTACAACCATGCAGGAAAATCATAGTTGTAGGAAAGGGTGTGTATTGTTTATAGTCCATGTTTCCAATGACAAAGGTAAGGATGTTGAGGATGTGTAAGCTTTGAATAGGTATCCACTTTTGCAGCAGTTTTCAGATGCATTTCTCACAGATATTTTAGAGTTACCTCCTCATAGGGAAGTGTATTTCCCTATTGAGTTGGTACCAGGAGTAGCACCAACATCAAAGGCACCTTACAGGATGAGTATTCCAGAGTTCGTGGAACCGAAGTTCCAACTGAAGGAAATGCTTGATAAGGGATACATTAGGCCAAGTGTAATGCCTTGTGGTGCACCAATGTTGTTTGTGAAGAAGAAGGATGGTACTCTCATTATGCATTGATTATAGGCATTTGAACAAGGTTACGATCAAGAATAGGTACCCATTGCCTCAAATTCATGACATGCTTGATCAGCTAAAGGGAGTAGAAGTTTTCTTGAATATTGAATTGAGTTCAGGATATCATCAAGGACACATTAAAGAAGATGACATTTACAAGACCACATTTCGAACTAAGTATGGCCATTATGAGTTTGTTGTGGTTCCTTTTGGTTTGGCTAATGTTGCAGCTACTTTCAAGTGTTTGATGAATAATGTGGTGTGTCCTTATTTGGACAAGTTTGTGATAGTGTTAATTGATGATATATTGATATATTCTAAGAATGAGGAAGAGCATACAAAACACTTGGCAGTAGTATTGAGATTGTTGAGAGAGCATTAATTGTATGCCAATCTTAGTAAGTGTAGCTTCTTTCAAATAGAAGTCCATTACTTGGGACATGTCGTTTCCAAGGAAGGTATAACAATGGACCTGGAAAAGATCAAATCTATCATGTAATGGGCAACTCATAGGACTGTGGATGAATTCAAATCATTCATGGGATTAATAGGTTATTACAGGCAGTTTATCAATAAATTCTCATGGATTTCATATCATATTACATCATTGCAGAGGAAACGAAAGAAATTTCAATGAACAGAGGAATGTGCAGCTAGTTTTGAGCAGTTGAAGTAGTTGCTTACAAATGCTTTGATATTGAAGAGTGCAGATCTAGATAAAGAGTTTGTGGTCTATATAGATGCTTACAAGAGAGGACTTGGTGGAGTCTTGATGTAAGAGGGACAAGTGGTACGCTATGAGTCAAGGAAACTTAATGAACACGAGTAGAACTATGTGACTCATGACCTTGAGTTGGACGCAATCATTCATGCATCGAAGATGTGGAAACACTATCTTCTTGGCAGGAGTTTTTTTTTTATGAGTGATCACAGTGGGTTGAGATACTTATTTGACCAACCTAATATGAATTCCAGGTAAACTAGATGGTTGGCCACGCTCAATGAGTTTGACTTCGAGATCAGGTACATTAAGGGTAAGGAGAATATGTTGCAGATGCTCTAAGAAAAAAAGTGTAGGTAAATGACATTGCAGTTATGAGTTCATATGGGATAGATTTGCAGTAGCAAATCTTGTAGGCAAGGAAACATGATGACAAGTATCAACATTATAAGCATAGGTTACAACAACATAGTACAGGTGATCAGGATGTACATTATCATCTCATGGTAGATGGTTTGGTGATATTTATGGACAAGATCTATGTATTGGATAGTAGTGAAATCAAGAAGCTTAACTTGAGGGAATTTCATGTTCAATCGTATTCAGGTCAACCCAAATATCATAAGACTTTGACAATTGTGAAGAAGTTTTACTACTAGCCAAAATTGAAAAAGGAAGTGGTTTAGTTTGTAGCTAGATGTTTGTATTGTCAACAGGTATAAGCAGAGTGCAAGCACATAGGTGGTTTATTGCAGCTGATTATGATTCCAAAAAGTAAATGGGAGGTCATTTCCATGTATTTTATCACAGTTTTTCCAAGTAAATATAGACAGTATGATTCCATCATGGTTGTGGTTGAAAGGTTGACCAAGCTAGATCACTTCATTCTAGTGAAGTTTACTAATTTAGCTAGTGAGGTAGCTCAAGTCTTCATTAGCTATATAGTGAGATTGCATGGTGGTCCTAAGAAGATCGTATCAAAAAGATATGACAAGTTCACTTCCAAGTTTTGGAAGAAATTGTTTGCAGGTTTGGGGATAGAGTTGGATTTTAGTACATCCAATCATCCACAAATAGATGGACAGGCATAGAGGGTTAATATGATTCTAGAGGATATGTTGAGGATGTATGTTATGCACCAATAGAGGAGGTGGCTAGAGTATCTTCCACTAGTAGAGTTTTCTTACAATAATGGGTATCGGAAGTCCCTGAGGATGAGTCCATTTGAGGCTATTTATGGGTGGAGTTTTTACTTCCATCAAATGGAGTGGTCTAGTGAATAGGGTATTGATTGAATCGGACATGTTGGCTGAGATGGAATAGGAATGCAGATTATTGAGAAGAATCTAAAGGAAGCACATGACAGACAGAAGAGTTATGCAGATCAACACAGGGAATTTAAGGAGTTTGAGGTTGGGGAGCATGTTTATTTGTGCATCAAGCCCAAGAGGAGCTCCTTGGGGATTGGTTCATGTGACAAGATGGAACCTCGGTATTATGGGCCTTTTGAGATTCTTGAGAGGATTGGACCACTAATTTACAGACTTGCACTGCCACCAACAGTGAAAGTCCATGATGTTTTCCATGTTTCATTGGTTAAGAGATATGTGAATTATGTTGATCATGTGATTGAATGGTATGTATGGTAGGTGGAACCAGATGGAGAATTATAGTTGAAGCCTTAGTGCATATTGCAGCAGGAAAACATCCTTCTCTAGAACAGAGCAATTGAGCAAGTTAAAGTGCATTGGAAGCACTTTGGGCCTAATGAAGCTACACGGGATATGGTTGATCAAATGCAGGCTATGTATCCTTCATTATTTGCCAGTTGAGATAAAGGAGTTTTGGTATATGTACATATATATGTATGGTCATTATTGTAAATATCACAATGAGTTGTGTTATAAAGCTGCAGTAAGCAGTATGATTTTCATGTTGTCACATTTGTCATGTTGGTTTTGGCCTTTCAGCAGGTTTTTCATTGTAAATACTGCATCGAGCTAAGTTATAAAGCTCCTTGGGAAGTATGTTTTGGTTTTCAGTGGTCTTGCTAGTCATAAGTATCATAGAACATCGAGGACAGTGTTCCACTAAGGGAGAGGGGTTTGTAACAAACCTGGGCTAAAATTCTATGTAATAAAGGTTAATAACGACAAAATAAGACCAAGGTCATAGGACACATATTCTATGTTGAATGTCGGGCAAAACATCCTAGTGGGCGTCACTTTTAGTTCATTATGGACAAGGAAATTGGAAAAGGAATTAGCAAAGGAAAAGAGGAATTTATTGGCATGTATTTATGAAAATAAAGGGAAATAGGAGAAAAGGGAGATGAAGGGTCATAGAGTTGCATGAGAAGGAAAATTAAGAAATATGAAGAAAATAGAGGCCTCAATGATAAAAAGGCTTCTAAGGATTAGTTCATAGCTTTTTCTCAATTCATTTTTGGAGCTCTCTTCTATTTTCTCATACTCTTGCGCACATAGACCATTCTTGGAGCACTCTAACATCAGAGAAAGGAAAGAAAAGGGAGGACAAGGAAACCAAAGGACAAGCAAGGAAGGTTGGATCAAGTAGCTTACATGGGAAGATTTTGCAGGTAACAAGTAGCATGTGTGATTTCCTAGATGAGGTCTGAATGCATGGTACATGGATTTGTTTATTTGGTTAATTTATTATTATTGGCATGGGTTTTTCCTAGTTTGACAATGGTTTTAGCTCCTCGCCATTTCCTGAAAATTCCAAAGGGTTGGCAGGGGAGGTGGTTTATTCTTTGGGAAGTCCTCGACAGGTAGGTGGAGAAAGGAAAATTCCTCAAGGTAATGGTGAAGAGACTTTAAGGCTACATCCAAGCTTGTTTGGTCTTCGTGATCTCTTGACCAGTTTTGGAAAGATTGTCGTAGCCTGAGGGTGGAGGTGGTTTAATCTTTGGGAAGCCTTGGTTGTTTATCTCTTGAGATCCCACATTCATGCTTGGAATATGGCACAGAGGTGATTGGCTGAAAGAAATATTTTGTTCATCCCAATCTATGGTCAAGTGGTACGTGGAAATCCCTAACTCTGTTGGCTTTTGCATCAACTAATAATAGCTATTTCTCCTATTGTAATCTATGAAAAGGTGTACTTGTTATTATGATGATTTGATGATTGTTATGTCATGGTTAATAATCTAGTTATATGTTGGCTATAAGCATGGATTTGTAATGTGCTCTAGCTATGAATTGTTCAAGATTTGATAAGTACATGAATGGTTAATGAATGCATGGACTAACAAGTGTTCTTGCAGCTAATATAAGAGGGCATTGGACCTTCTTGATGATTATCAGATGGACCACAAACTCTTAATATTAGATATGCATTCATGACCTGTAACTCACATGTTCACCATATGTTTGACGAAAGGAATGTCATGGCTAGGCCTAGTTAGGTCAAGTTATTGTTCAAGTTTTTTATGAATATCATTATCATTATGTCATTTATCATTCTGAGAAGTTATAGGCAGTGATATGGAAAGGTGCTTAAAATATTGGGACTGCATCCTCTAAACTAAATATCTTGGGCTATAGCCGCATGAAAGAAGGCTTGTGCATGTGGTTGGAGGGTCATAACCGCACCGTTACAGACTTATGCATGTAGTTGTGAGCCCAATTTAGTGAAAAAGAAATCCAATTCAGGGTTTGGTCCCCTGGGGTGGTTCTTTGGACCCTAAGTGTCTTGTAAGCCTTTTGGGATGTCTTTGAGTTATCAGTTGTCAGCCCCACTTCCATAATTGAAGCCTAGAGGTTGGGTCATGTCATAGTAACTCTTTGTCTCATGTTTACCCTATCAGACCAGTGAAACTGGGTGAATGTTTGGGGGGGGAGTGGTGACAAGAGTGGGATAATTAAAATAACATGTAAAAAAATGAATAATATGGAATTTAGAAATAGAAATCATTGAAAAATCATTTCCTGCTATAAACGACATGTAATTCTTGAGCTTTCTACTCAACTCCTTTTAATATAAAAATCCACAGTTCATGTTTAAAAAATGTTGGACTTTAGTAATTAATTGGAACTAGATGTAGTTCCACGATGTATGTGGAGTTTCTATTTGGAATCCTTATATGTATATGCATGGTGTACTCTCCATGTGGATATCCAACCAATACCACCCCATCAAGGATGGGAAATCATTCATCATCAATGCACACAAAGGTTTGTCTAAAATTTCATTGGTAAGTTCCAACCAATAAAAGAAATTGATCATTTCTGGCAAGAGGTATGTTTTTTGTTTTGAAGAAAATCAGTCAAGTGAGGAGTCAATAAGGGTAAAGGAATCCCTAGAGGATGTACCAAAGAACAAAAACAATAATTGTAAGGGTTGCTACAGGCATGCAAGAGACTGTTCCAGTAGCGTAAATGGATACCACCCAAGAGGGAAATGAAGCACAAGATCAATTTTTTTCTAGACTCCCCATTACTTAACATTGGGCTATACTGACAACCCATTATAGAATCAAGTGAAGTGAAGAAGTAGTTGCAATGGTTGCTAGAGTAGAGTTTGATTCAACAAAGTAACTCACCTTGGGGTCATGCATCATAATTGTACTAAAGAAGGATGGGACTTGGTGGATTTGCATTAATTATAGAGCATTAAACAAACGTATAGTCAGGAATATGTACCTCTTGCCTAATATTGATGATCTATTGGATTAGTTACAATAAGTGAAATACTATATCGAGCTAGATTTAAAATTAGGATATCACCAAGTGTGAGTCAAGGAAGAAGGTAATTGGAAGATTAAATTTAAAACAAAACAAGTGCTACCTGGGAGGAGCACATAACATGATGTAGGTTCTATAGACTTTGATGAGACACTAACCATTAGAGAATATTAAAAAATGCTATTTTGCACAATAATCATTGGTCTATTTAGGCTATGTGATTGGTGGAGGTGAGCTTAAAATAAATGCTCCAAATATGAAGACCATCATGAAGTGGTTGGTGCCTACAAATGCTTATAAATTTAGGAGTTTCATTGGAGAAATACAAAACCTAAAGAAATCCATAACTTCATTTTTAGTAGTAGACAGACCATGCAACGCAATAACATAAAATGGAAAGAGCTTCCAAGGGGGAAGCATTAACAAAATGAATTTAAATAATTGAAAAAGAAAAATATCCAAGCATTAATTCTTTCATTACCAAATTTGTAGTATCCTTTCGAAGTGGAGACAGATGCAAGTGGGTATGATATGGGAGTGATCTTGATGCAACGAGGAAGACCTGTATTATGAAGTATATCATGGGGTTTTTCCCAAATACCTTACCTATTACAAGGATCTATATTCCATACTACAAGCTATCAAAAGTGGAAATATTATTTGATGGGAAAGAGACAATTGTCCACATAGATCATCAACTGCTAAAGTACATGCAGGCCCATAGTAAGTTACAATAGACTAAACACTACAAGTGGATGGGATTCTTGTATCATTTTAATTTAGTGATCAGATATAAGAAGGGAAACACAAACAAGTTGGACACACATGCTTTAAATGCCATCCATGTAAAAAAATGATAGCTTTGGGAACTTTGATGTGCATGGATCCTTTCAACCATGATGTATACAAAGAGGCATAAGTAAGGAATGAGGACTTCAGGAAGGTGTTTCAATAATTTTAGAGCCAAAATTCATGTAAACAATGGAGATAACATGTTTAAATATCATCTCCAAAATGGTCTAATATATAGGTTGGACATGCTATGTGTTCCTAAAGGTGAGCAACTACAACTACTCAAAGAGGCTCACACCTCCAAGGTTGCAGGGCATTTTGGTGTAGGAAAGAGAGTGTCCAACCTAAAGAGGTATGTTTATTGGCCCAGAATGCAAGAAGATGTAGCTAGGTTCATTATAGGATGTATTATTTTGTGTAAGAGAAAGTCTATTAATAGGAAATGTGGTCAATAGCATTAGTCACGTGTACCCACTCATTGTTTGGAAAGTATTTCCATGGAATTTGTGGGAGGTTTACTAACAATTAGGAAGGGGCATGACTACCTATTCATGGTACTTTACAGGTTTAGCAAGATGTGCATTTTCATGCCTTGTAAAAAGAACATCAATGGGAAAGAAGCAACAAAGGAGCATCATTTCATAAAGGGACACTAAATTTCTCAATGCATTTTGGACTACAATATGGAAAAATATGGACACGAACTTGAAGAGGTCTACAACATTCCATCCACAAAAAGATGGGCAAAAAAAAGTAGTCAATGGAACTTTGGTGCAACTTTTAGGAGGTTTAAATTAGAATCATTTGAAGACTTGGGATGAAATTTTGGTATGTATACAACACAATTATAACATAGTAGTCCAAAATTCTACTGGTAAGTCCCCATTTGAAATTTGTTTCGGATATTTTCCACCTTTGCCTTTGGATATTGTGTATGGGGAATAAGGAAGAGTAAGGGAGGATCTTACAGGGAATTCTTTAAGGGAAGATTTTTTTTGGATAAAATCATGAAAATCCATTTCGAAACATAGGAGACACTAAAAAAGTCATAGGAAAAATACAAGGCCGTGTATGATCAACATATAATAGAGAAGTCATTAAAAATAGGAAACAGTGTATGGTTCCAGGTGAATAAGGAGAGGTTACAGGGTCCTAATAAGAAAATCAATGCCTTGCAATATGGTCCTTCCAAAATATTGAAAAATGTGGGGATAATGCCTACGAGTGAAATCTACCCCCATACATGCACATTTACTCAATGGTGAATGTGAAAAATATCAAAATATATGAGCCTTCCATGTTGGATTAGAAAGACGAGAATATACTACCTTCTATAGAGGAATTAACTATAAATGCTCAAGAATAGTTGATAGAAGACATAATTTTGCAAAAAAAAAAAATATCCATAACTCCAAGGCATGGATAATATCACTTTTGGCATATTAGGTTGAGAGGATAGCTTCGATAAAAGACTAAATACTACTTTAGGGAGAACGTAGAGGAAAAATTTCCTCAACACATTTAGCAAAATATTTGGGGAAAAAATCCTCCAGAAATGGGGAGCTATGATCCATATATGATCATTATATTATTTTCCATCCATCCCAATGCTTTTAGAGTCCAAAATTTGGAGGAAAAATCTTTTATGAGCAATTTATTTTGGCACCACCTAGTTTGGAGAATCAGGATATGAAAATATTTGGGGCATCTTGAGGCCTTAAATGATGTTTTGTGGGGGCTAGAAATTTCCCACTTAATCACCAAGCCACTTAATTCTACGCTCATAGACCTTTCCAACGGTGCAAGGATGATGTCAATTGGACTTAATACACAAAAGTTATGCCTCATCGAAGTTGACATATTGTGATTGGCCACAATAATTCAAGAAGATATCATCTCAACCCCTATTACTGATGGAAAAGAGGCTAGACACATGGATACTATTAATAAGAATCTAATAAGGTAAACTTTGTAACTATATTTGAGAGTTTAAAGAGACAAAATTAACCCCTATATTGATATCAATTATGTTATAATTGGGTCTTGAATAGGAAAAGGGGTTCCATTCATTTTGATTATATCTTGTTCAACAACATAGTAGAACAACTTGGGAGTGGGAGTGGGAGAGAAAAATAGAGGGGTTTTATTTTCAATAGTAGCCTATTAGGCCATAGGTCTCAGGTAACTCCACAAAGAGTGCCTCTCTTTCACACTTGCATTATTTCCATTACAAACAAAAGAGAGTACAGCAACCTCACCTTCCAACTAGGTTTTCTCCCATCAATGTTTCTCAAAACACATCTTGTGTTCATTATGGTTGGTGTGTTATTGTATTTGTAATAGCCCTGGTGAAAGTTCCATGTAAAAATATATAAGGCCACGGTGATGGGACACTTATTCCAAGATAAATGGTGGGGTAAACATCCTAATGGGTGTTGATTCGGTTTATTATGGCTAAGGAAATTGGAAAAGGAAATGGCTAAGGCTTTGGAAAGGTATGAGGCATTAATTGGCATTTTATTTATGAAAATAATGGAAATTAGGAGAAAATGAAGGTGAAAGGTCACATGTTGCATGTGAGGAGGAAAATGAATAAAATAGAGGCCTCATTAAAAAAAAGGCTTCTAAGGATCAGTTGATAAGATTTTGGCAGGTTTTGGTGGAGATCTCTTCTATTCTATCTCTCTCTCTCATATTCTTGGATACTTAGATTTTCCTTGGAGCACTCTTGGAGGGTGTGGAATACTTGGATTCTTAGAGAAAGAAGGAAAAGGAAAAGAAGGAAAGTGCAAGAGGACATCAGGATCAATAACTACAATGGGTTTTGCTTGTAGATATTGATTTTCATGTATGTTTTCCTCGCTATTTTTGGCATGCATTGCACATGCATGTGGTTTCTTGATTATGATATGTCACTGGCATGGATGGTTGCCTAGATTGACAGTGGATTTGCATAGCCTTGCCATTTCCTAGATAGCCATGGGGATTGTGGGTTTATTTCCTTGTTTTGTTTTGGTTGGTTCTCATGTTTCCTTAGCTTGGGTTGAGTTATTAGTTCTTGGAAGCCTTGGTTGGACAAATGCTCTGAAAGCCCTGTAATGGCTTGGGTTGAGTTACTAGTCTCATAGCCTTGGTTAGACAATGTTGGGCATGGAATTCCCCCCCACAACATGTTTTGGGGCTCAAAGCCCAAGTTTTAGTCAAAGGTTTGGTAAGACTCCACAATTTGCGGGTGCGGAGCGCAAAGTATAGGTTAAGTCATAGGGTTGTCTGCCCTAAAGTATTATAATATAATGTAAAGTCATGTCAGCCTACCCATGGTCTGTAGACCATGGGATTGTACAAATAGAGCGAGGCTCTAAGTTGTAAAGGGAGCAAAGGAATAAGTGAAGAGAATATAAATGGTTCAAGCTGAGAATAGGAGTCTAAGTGTATTGGGTCATAGTAATAGGAAGAGGCTCTGCAGCTGAGTGCGCGGACCCCTGCAGCTGGGTGCGCAGGCGGTGTCGATTCTGTAATCAGGATTGAAGATTAAAAAAGAGAAGTTGATTCCTATTTCTATGTATTTGTTGTGCATTACCTTCTTTACGTTTATATAGTTTTATTTATCACGCTCACTGATATGATTGTTGAATATGATGTAATAATCCTTAGTCTTACATAAACAAGTTAAGTAACTAGATAATAATAGATTAAATAGCAAGTGACTTGGATATTACAGATTGCGCCCCGAGTAGGGTTACGCGGAAGCAGCATCACAAGTTGCGAAGGGAGAGCAAGTGCACGTAGCGACATGCACGCAGGGTCAAACCGCAGACCCCCAGAAGCTCATCAGACATCCCCAAGGTGCAAAAACCTAGTTCTAGTACCCTCCCATACTACTTCGGGTGAGACCTTAGTCCGCACTCCACATATTGTTGTCAAAAGGGCCAGTAGTATCGGGATTTGCTTGGCTAAATCACCTCTGAACCTAGGTCATGCCCATACAAGCCAACAAATGGTTTTGTTGCCGGGACTAGGATCTACATAAAGGATGTATGATGTCGTGCCACTAGAATCCAAGGAAGAAATAAATTTAAGAGTGGTTGGAAAAGAAGGTTCAAGAGTTCGCGACGCAGGAAAACAGAAATCCACGAGTATCTAAGGAACAGTGGTTGGAACACTACTTGTATATGGAAATCCACATAATTTTGTTTGCATCCTTTCCTTCTAAGCTATATGAGTGGATCGTGAAGTTAGCAGACAACCAGGGAAGGTGTAGGGTTGACAAACCAATAGTGTGGACTCCAGAATTAGTGCACAAACTAGAAGTATCAGGAGATAAGATATCGTGAGCTGTGGACCATTGGCTCAACCGAATAATAGGAGGATTTATCATTGAGTTCGCGGTCAACACGACCATCAGCTACAGTGAGGTGGAATGACGTTTTCTCAAGGGACAGCGGGGTAAGTATTTTTAACACTTGGATTAAGATGCTATTGTGTGAAAAGCGGGTTATGCGAATAAATTAATGTTTGGAGCTACGCGAATTGGGAAGATCTACAGAAATGGAAGTAGTGAAGAGTTGGAAAACAATCCCTTAATTTCACCCTCGCAGGAAAGCGAGGAAGAGCTTGCGAAAGTTTCTCCGAGAAGTGTGGTCAGTCTAATAAGGCAGTGTATTCCACATTTACCACCTCCACCCACACCACCACCCCTCTCACCCTCATCACCTCCATCTCCACCCACCCCACCTTCCCCACTATGACAGTTCAATATGGTTGAGTGTGATCAAACTACTGGTATTCAGAGGAGTGGGAAATAAAGATCTTGACCAATTCTGGTTCATGGTAAGAGCAGTATGGGAAGCACAGGGTGTCGTGGATGATAATATTAAGAAGGCTACACTAGTGAGTGCACTACAGGATCACGCATTAACATGGTATATCAAGCATTCTAATGACCACCCAAACACAGGAATTGCAGAGATCTAGGCCGCGCTGAACAAGGAATTTAGCATGCTAAAATCAGAAACGCAATCAATCATCGGGTTTAAGGAGATCATGGTGCTCCCAAGTGAGACCCCCTGGGATCTGGACTAAAGACTGAAAAGTAAAATCTGCAAATCTAATATGACATTAACAGATGTAGAGCATCGTGCATGGTTTGTGGCCTCACTTACACCACACTTAAGGACGGCGCTGTCACAGCAAAAACTTTCCATCCATGCCGAAGCGTTGGAGATGGCTATGAGATCACATGACACCCCTATACAAGACCCTGGGTTGGGAGTCCAACAAATCCACGCGCAACTGAAAAATCTATGTCTGGAAATGCAAAGTTTGAAATAGGACAGGACACCTCGGACAAAGTTGTGCGAGGAAGTATGGTGCATAAAATACAAAGGCCAAGGGAACGACAAGGACCACTATCTAGTGTTCGCGAACTACTTGGTAGGAGGGGGGTCGACGCCATTAAGGCTGGAGGCACAGGTAGGGCCAAGCACGGTGTTTTGACTATGGTGCGCGATCTACCAGATAGGAGGAAAACACACTACGGATAATTGTCATATGTTGCAGAAGTATACGCAGACATCCCAGCAATTGTTTTGTAATTTCTACAGGTCGGTAGGCCATGATGAATGCACTTACCGAAGCTACAAAATAATGATGGATCAAAATCCTGCCTACAGGGTGTAGACCAAAACGTGAGCCCTCGACCTAAATGCAGGGATGGTGCATGCTGGATTTGAGGGGCGCGATCAGGATTGAGGCGGAATGGGACCAGGAAAGGGTCGTGGACAACTAATTTCTAACAATTGCAGAGGGTCAGGGCATTATTCTCGCAATGTACAAACCTAATAAGAATATCATGTTGGTATTGTACACAATTTGATCATAAGGCATAAGATTGCCCTTCACTGATAGCGAGGATGCGTGAAAAGGGGGTACTCCAGCCCCCTCTGACCCAGAATTTACAAATGATGAGGTCTGAGCCACGCAAAGAAGACCCAAATGTAAACATGATGCTCAGGAGTGGTATGACCACGGGAGATGATAAAGGTAAGCAACTAGAAGAAAGCATGTGGGTTCACAAGGCTCCTACAAAGGAACCTGAGTTTGATTTAGAACGTGGGAAGGAGACATTCATGGAAGCTAAGAAGAGCTTCACGGAGGCCTCCACTTTAGGTAGTAAGGATCAATTAGAACCAGGGATGGATCATTCACTGCTCACTACCTTTCTGGAGACATGCATGAAACTGCTGCGTGACAGCAAGGCAGTCAAAGGACTACAAGAACTTATCACTAGGTGCACAGGGTCAGGGGAACCGCGCATGGTCCGGAAACTTGGAAAGCATGCATTGCGCACAAGAAGGGAAATGAGGTTCACTGCATAAAAAGGTAAATATGAAATGGATTAGGTAATCCTGGATCTGGGTTCATACATGAATGTACTACCAAAGAAAACATGGGAACGCATGGGTAGACCCACATTACAATGGTCCCCTATTCAGTTACGAATGGAAAACCAACAGAAGATTTTTCCAATGGGAAGATTTCAAGGGGTAACAGTTGATATTGAAGGTGTGAGTGCGCAGGTAGATTTTGAAGTGATAGAGATTTTCGATGACAGTAATCCTGATCCTACACTAATAGGGATAGACTGGGCCACTGATATGAATGGAGTCATAAATCTGAAGAAGCGCAAAATTATCTTTGAGAAAAAGTCACTACGTGTGGTAGAACCGCTCGATCCAGCCGAAGGAGCGCGACACATTTAACCGTTGCACGACGATGATAGTGATGAAGATATCGATTGTATTTACAAGATAACTATGCAAGAATAGGATTGGGTGAATCTAACTGCAGATGAAAGGATTTCGTGGGAGCATGAAATCTCCTACACTTCAGATTCAGATGAAGAGATAGAGCGATGACAGAATCAACTACACGAAGTAACAACGCTGAATTGCAACCTGATGATTAGATCATCATGTTACATGACAACATAGGCAAGGGAGCTACCGACATATGATGGATTAACAACTATGGATGAATTTCTGAGCAAATTTGAAAGCACAGTACCAGAATAGTAGCAGTTCGATGCACTGAATTCAGCACTACGTGCAACACCAACACGATGGTGGGACAGGCATCAAGGGAATTTTGAGGACTGGTGCGGATGCAGAAGGATGATGTGCCTACGTTTTGGAAAACCCTAGCTCCGAACGAAAGCCAATCAGTAGGGGCGGAACAACTTATGCTCCCACCTTTCCCTATGGTTACAGACATATTCTATATAGTCTGCACAAGCGCGCACCACCCTTAGAATGGAGAATCAGAATGAACCACAGTAGTAGGAAAGGCGACGTGCACTACCAATTCTCCACGACGAGGCATTTGATAGGGTTTGCGGAGTACTGAACAAGGTTCACCAGGCAAGACGAATTGATTGGGACCTACACGTACCTGTGGATCAATGGGCCTATAGTACCATGTGTAAAACCCTAAATGCGGAGACGATTCCAAAGATGCGGAACAGAGTAAACACTATAATTTCTTAAGAGAATAAAAAAATGAGTCTGCACGTAATAACTTCCGCAATTGTGACAGTGTGCGATGGCCAGGAGGAAGAAATCACACATCTACACAAGGATGAACATATAAGGATTTAGGAAGCCATTTGGCGAGGGAACCTTAGACTTCGCAAACTCAAATAGGACCGGGTACAATTGAGGAAGAAAAGCATTTGGATGGATGCTGAAATCAAAAGGCTAGAAAACAAGATCATGCAAGCATGTCTCATCGATAAGCCAAAGATGACAAAGAAAGATACGGATGACCATACCACTGCATTAGAAGATTGTCGCTGAGAGTTTATGACTTTGCTGCCATTGCTATGACCACACTTCACCAAACGCAGTAACTAGGGAAGCGCACTGCATACAGTAGAATGCTCGATGTCGGCGGTTGTGCAAACAATTGAGGAGTTTTTGCAGACTATGCTGGAAGGCAAGTTGAAGTCTAGCACAGGTGGTGCGACCACCTGACTAGCCATAGGGAGCATAGTCTCAGTACTCCAGACAGTTGAAAGAGAGTGTGGGACTCTAAAAGAGTTTGTTTGGGGGTTGTGCAATGAGGGAGGTGCAGGTAGAATCAGCATGACACAAGGGTCGTGCCCGCGCATGAGGGGCTGCGCTGCCGCGCGAGTAGGCTAGGAAGTAACTATTGGTGTCATTGTTCATGACAAGATGTCCAATTTAAGGCAAAAGGGAGCGGACGACGAGCATTTAAGACACAAATTAAGGTCTAGATTTGGGGCAATCTGCCACCAAGAAAGCATTGATGGCCTAGAATTAGAGGGAACAGTTGGATTTGAATTCAAAAGGCGCTATAAAACTCCAAGGGCTAACCACGAGACAACACTTGTTCATTTGAGATTTGAGCAGTTAATTAGAGCACAGAGTGTTGAGTGCCAAGCAAGATTTGAGCCCCGAAGTTCTCCAACAACCACAGACAGCTCAAGTAAGATGACAACTAGCAGGAGAGGTTTGGGCTCTGTAGAAGGAACCACCTACGAGGCCGCGCAGAACCCCATGGTGCATGATGTTCCCGAAGACACTGGGGCCACGCTGGAAATCCCGAAATCACCTCGGATGCTGAGGCCCAGGAAAGATAAGCAAGCGTGGGACCAGTTCACATGTCCCTAAGGAATCCGTGGTTCGGTAAACTTTCCATGGAAGAAAAGGGCAAGGTTGTCACCATTGACAGATGATGAGGAGGAGGACCTACAGGCTCTTGTCGATGAGATAGAGGTAGCAGAATACATGGAAGAAGACATCCAGCCGGTGAGCACTACAGCAAAATTTCCCCAGTACGTTCCTCCGCGAAAAGGATACCTAAGGACTTGGATGCCACTAAAAGCACATTCCAGACCCTGCTCCTCCCCGATGGAATTGTGTTTGAGGGCTTGCCCCTGGGTTGCATACCCACAATGAATTTTGAATACTGGGGCCTCACGGACAGCGAGAAGTTCCCATACTTTAAGACGAAGAGCCTCATGAAGCAAAGTATGGAGGGGTCAATCACAACACTAGAGCCATGGAAATGGCTGCGCGGTGTGGAGAAGGTCGGAATACTTCATCTGTTGTGGATTCCACACTTTCACCGCGTACCTATCACTATTTTCATCATCAGGCAACTGCTTTGCCTGGTGCATGATGGGTACTTATGGCTGGAAGATCATATTTCCATCAACGGCGGATCTCATCCATAGGATTTCCCGGCTCCTATGTAAAGGAAAGGACCCCGCAGCGACAGTAGGCAAAAGTGGATATTTTGCACTCGTAGAGGCCATGAAGAAAAAATACAAACTAGAGAAGAAAAAGAGGGGTTATGCAATCATTAGCATTAAATATAAAGGGGTACGCATAGCCACCCAGCTCCTAGTTGGGAAGGTAATGAGAAAATGTCACGAAGATGAGGTACCAGCACTGGTAGAATAATGCACAGAGGGGGTCTAATTCAACTGGGTCGAGTTCCTCTACGAGGAGTTCTTAACCAACTGCAAGGAAGCCCAAGAGCAGGGCAAGACCTTCCACTACATGTGGTTGCTCTTGTCTATTTTACTGGTAATAGGGGAACTGCCTGAGGACAGTCAGTTCCCTAGTATTGAACAGGACTTACCAGAGGCCGCAAAGTACGCGTCGCTCTGGGCCACCAAGGACACCAAGCGGATTCACGAGACCAAGATCTTCTGGGTTCTTATGGAGGCGAGCATCCGGATGTGGATCAACAAATGGTCGCGCCTGTCCCCCACAGTGTACAATAGACTACGGAGCTTTGCAGACTTCAAGGCGGACATGCATAATGTGTACATCAAGGCACGTAAGAACCTGGCGCAGCAATGGACCAAACTCCCCTTCATCGCTATCGATGATGCAATATTTTCAGTGCTAGAATCATGGCCCCTCGAGTGGCGTGCCCTGGGTCTGGTAGAGATGGATAGAACAACAACACAGAAGCAGAAGGATGCAACCAAGTTGCGTGTCACAAAGTTGGCCCAGCAAAGGCATAATGAACAAGTGGCCATGGAGGTAAGGTTTCTTCGCGAGGTAGCAAGGGCAGCCCCGGAGTAAGCAAAGGCCACCACAGAAGCAACAACAGCGCAAGAAACAGTGGCCACCACAATGCAGGACGAGGAGGGCCACAACTTGTCTATAGGATAGGGAGCAGAGGACATAGTAGAAGGCGTGGATCCGGGCATAATGTCCACCTAGTTGAAAAGGTCACGCATCACGGAGAGATCGGGTCCACGAAAATAGGTCAAGGCATCCAAATTGGCCATTGAACTGATCAAACTAACTGAAGGAGACCTTTACAACATCGGTGACATGGTTCACGAGGTCACTAAGGAAGCACTCCAAGAAGCCATGTCAGAGCAGTAGATTGTGTTGGGGGCCCTAAGGGTGCAACTTCAGGAACTAAAGGTGTGGCCCCCACAGGAAGGAACCGTAGCCACATATGGCGTAACAGGTACATCAACAGTAGAGCAACTGCTACGTGCAAAGATGGCCAATACCGTAGTGCTACCGGAAGGAGCACTAACAACAAAGAAAGAGGACGACAGAGCTGCGATGGGCAGGGTCAAGAGACTTGGCCTAAATTTGGCTACCCTTCCATGAGGCACATTGTACCAGTTATAGGATGGCATAACAGCAGAGTTCCATGCCAGGGAAGGTTGCGCGATTCAGGTGATGAGTGAGCAAAAGATCAACATCGAACAGCTCAGCCTGCAGCGAGACGAATTGGCATCACAAAACTAGTAGATCTTGAAGACAGTGGATGAAGTATGTTAGCGAGTCCCAGAGTTGCCCATCGCCACAGACCTTCCAACAGAGATGCGGATCCACTGTCTGGCAAGTGGAGTTCGAAGCGCGCACAAGGAAACAACACGAGTGTAGCTGGAGCTGAACCTCTAGATTTCTGAGCTGCGGATGAAGGCACAGCCTTCCACTCCTCTGGAAGTTAGAGAGTAGTGCATTAGCGCAATTCAAACAGGACTGGAAGAAATTGGACGAGCAGTGCAGGACTGTACCGGTATGTTGGACCAAGCTTTTGATGTCCTCACATCCTTGCAGGAGGACTGCAACATACAACGCCTGGAAACAGAGGCGCGTGAACTATAGGAACAGTATGATAATGTCAGGGGAACTGCGCAGACAGTCATCCTCACCCAACAACTAGAAAAGATGCAGCAAGCAAGGGCACTGAAAGAGCAGGTGGATGTCGCTAAACAGAAAGAGGCACTTCTCAAGGCACACGTTCAGCCTTGGATTGATGAGGCCTTCACCATTACAGCTGACATTGAGGGCAAGCTCGCACAAATGTAGGGACTATATGCGCTAAGACAGGTAGTAGATCCTCAGAAAGAAGCATCGGAGGAGCGCATGCAGCATGTCCAGCAAACCACAGAATAGTGCGTCGTGGACCTCTGAGCAGTATGGGACCAGTTGGAGGGGCTCTGTGCCAAGGTCACCGCACTAGCAGAGTGACTCGGGATGAGTCACGATGATTGTGTTGGGGGCCTATTGGGCATGGAATCCCCCCCCCCCCACAGCATGTTTTGGGGCTCAAAGCCCAATTTTTAGTCAAAGGTTTTGTAAGACTCCGCGATTTGCAGGCGTGGAGTACGAAGTATAGGTTAATTCATAGGGTTGTCTGCCCTAAAGTAATGTAATATAATGTAAAGTCATGTCGGCCTACCCATGGTCCGTAAACCATGGGATTGTACAAATAGAGCGAGGCTCTAAGTTGTAAAGGGAGCGAAGGAAGAAGAGAAAAGAATACAAATGGTTCGATCTTAGAATAGGAGTCTAAGTGTATTGGGTTAGAGTAGTAGGAAGAGGCTCTGTAGCTGAGTGCGCAAAGGCCTAGTAGAGTCCGCAGCTGAGTGCGCAGGGCGGTGTCAAGTCTGTAATCAGGGTTGAAGATTAATAAAGACAAGCTGATTCCTATTTCTGTGTCTCTGTTGTGCATTACCTTCTTTATGTTTATACTATTGTATTTATCATGCGCACTGATATGATTGTTGAATATGTTGTAATAATCCTTAGTCTTACATAAACAAGTTAAGTAACTAGATAATAACAGATTAAATAGTAAGGGACTTGGATATTACAGATTGTGCCCCGAGTAGGGTTGCGCAGAAGTAGCATCGCAGGTTGTGAAGGGAGAGTAAGTGCGTGCAGCAACGTGTGTGCAGGGTCAAACCACGAACCCCCAGAAGCTCATCAGACATCCCTAAGGTGCGGAAACCTAGTTCTAGCACCCTCCCATACTACTTCGGGTGAGACCTCAGTCCGCGCTCCGTAGACTGTTGCTGAAAGGGCCAGTAGTCCCAGGATTTGCTTGGCTAAATCACGTTTGAACCTAGGTCAGGCCCATACAAGCCAACAGATAAACACTCTGGAAGCCCTATAACAACTTGGGTTGAGTTACTAGTCCCTTAGCCTTGGTTGGACAAACGCTCTGGAAGCCCTTGGTGGGTTGAGATAGTAGTCTTGGAAGCCTTGGTTAGAAAAACTCTTTGGAACCCCAGCAACAGTTATGGGTTGAGTTACTAGTCCTGGAGCCTTGGTTGGAAAAACACTCTGGAGCCTGACAACAGTCATGGGTTGAGTTACTAGTCCTGGGAGCCAAGTTGGAACAAATGCTCTGGTGCCTTGGATGGTTCAGATAGAGATCGATCTGATGATCGTTTTGTGATGTCTGAAAGTGAGGTGGAATCATTGTTTGATGGGTTGAGGTGGATGGCCTCTAGAAGTGCTGGATGGTTTTTCATTGATGTGTTCTATTAAATCCCACATTCATGCTTGGAATATGGCACAGGGGTGAATGACTGAAGAGAGATTCGGCTCAGCCATTCTACGGTTGGGTGGAGCATGGAAGTCCCATTTCGGGTTAGGATTTTTCATCCTTAATGAAAGGTTATTTCTCTGTATATCTCTATGAGAATTAAGATGGATCATATGTGGTTTATATGGTTATGATTTCATTGGTATGTATGTCCCTGTTATGCTGGTAATTTACTTGTTTTATGACAGTAGCCATGAGTGGCTCTCATCATGTTCTTACTTTTTATTGAATGATCAATGTATCTATGACCTAATGGATCAAATGATAGCTAATGTGATAAGGAGACAATGCTTCATAGCAAATCTCAAATAAGTATGAGGCCCCTATGCTCAGATCTGTTATTTACACATGTAGGTTGCATATTTACCAAGTGCTTGACAAAATGCATGTCATGGCTAGTAGGGGTCCAGTCAAGGTCTTGAACAAGTATTTTCTTTAGCATTGTCATTTCCATGTCATTTTACTGATTTGAAGAGATGGTTCAAATCTGGGCAGTGACCTGGGTTTTGGGCTTGAAAAAGTGGCTCAAATCTTGGATTCGTTGGCATAGCACTGACAATTTGGGTGTCTGGTCATTGGCAGGCAACTTGTGAGAGCAACTATAGGGTTACAGTGGCACACATATCTTTTCATGGGAGCGAATTTGGGTTTAATTCATTGAAATGCTAGGTTAACTCAGGGGTTGGGCACCTGGAGTGGTGGATTAGCTCCTGGGGGTCCTGAAGCACCTAAGGGAGGTCTGTGTGTTGTGTTTCCATCGATTCCATTTCCTTAAGTTTACCGAGGAGGTTGAATCATATCATAGTAGCATCTTGTTGCATGTTTACCTTCGATGGCTGATTTCTTGGGTAGATGTGGGAGGAGGGTGTTACAGAGTGGTATCAGAGCATGGTTGCACTCTCCTTGGGTTGTGTGGTTGTCATGCATTCATGTTGTTTATATGTGTTCCTTATGCATGTAGTCTATGTGTGTGTTGCATTTGCATGGTGTTGATCATGGTTGTAGTGATGTCACCATGTGAAGGTTGAAGGTGTTGTCATGGAGTATGTCTTCATGTGTGTATGGTTGATTATGCATTGTTATGCACCTTAGTTTTCACATGTTATCAAGTGCACGTGATGTGGTTGTTGTTGTCATGCATGAGGTCATGGCTTGTGTAGTTGATATGGTCATGCATTGATGACTAGACCCTAGCTAGAATGATGTTATATGATTTTTTTATATGTCTATATGTAGTTGTTATGCATGCATGGTCTTGGTTATAGTTATGCATGAAATGTAGGTTAAACATGCCTTGTGAAGTCGCGGTATGAAATTTATGTCATCATGATGTTGTTAGTCGTATGATGCTAATGTGTTGGCTGAGATAGAGCAAGATATGCAAATCATCATAATGAGGTTGTAGCAATAGACTTTGTGGTAAGAGAAAATCTTCATACAAGTATTGTATGTTTGGCATGTAGGTATGTAAGATAAGAATTGTCATATGCATTAGGTTTATATACATTTGGTTTATGTAGATGTCTTTTGATGTTATGGTTAAATTCATGATAGATGTTAGTTGATTAGTGTAGTTATATGCACATATGTCGAATAGTCAAGAATGATAGTAACTTGTGGTTGTATGCATTGCTATTTTTGTTTTATGTTAGTTAGCTTGATGATCATGTTATATGTTGTGATAAGTATGCTATAGGTTAACTTTTTGTTGTTGTATGATAGTTAGCTTGATGATTAGGTCATATGTTGTTGATGAGCATGTTATATGTTAGTTAACTTGACGATTAGGGTTATAGCATTAATATCTTGATGTTATATGTATCATGCTAAATTGGATTGGACTATGCAGACAGTTATGGTTACGATATTCAGGTATGAGCCGACACATTTGTGATGACTTTACACACGTGGTTGTTATGCATGAATGATAAATGCGTATGAGTTTATGATGTGAATATGTTAGTTACTTAGTATTATGGATATTGTGATCTTGTTTATGTTTGAGTTGACATGTTGTAAAGTTATATCTTGCTAACTAGATTGATTTTTCAAATAAGATAGCCTCCCCTGAGATACATTAAGGTATGATCTTTCTTATGTCATATATTTAGTGTTTTAATGTTTGATTATGTTGTCTATTTTTTGTTTGAGTGTTTGGTGTCTATTATGTCATCTAGTTGATTTATTTATTGGTATGCTTGCAATTTGGATGAATGTTTGATGAATTACATAATATGAGTATGTGTTTATAAGGTTTCTTGCCGAAATGATCTTGTTTTAAGAGGATTGTACTAACACATATGTGTTGAGACAGTTGATATGTACTTGAGTATAGTAGGTGGCAGTTGTAGCATTGTGTTTAAGGACTATGAGTTGACTATGAATTATGACATGATTGTTAGTCTTAGTAAAGGTTGATTTCAAATTGATAGATATGATTGTCTTGATATTTGGAACATGTAGTTTACATATGTAAATAGTTGTAGGAAACATGTCTGGTATTAGTGTGACAGGATATCAATTGATGTGTTTACATAACTAACAGTTAGGTGATGTGACAATGCATAGTAAGCCTCGATTGCAACAAGGTAAAAAGGGTGAAAGAAGGGAGTTGGACAAGAATTCCTTTGGCTATGTTTGGAAACACTAATTCCAAGTGAATGAGTGCTTTATGTACAAGAAGTCTTCTTAACCTTAATCTCGTTTGACATTATGTGGATATGTGTTATATTCATGGACATGCATTTGACAGGTATATCATCTTGTCTCTAGTTGCAAGAGGACATGTCAAGCGAATTGGAGTCCCTTGGGAGATGGTGTGGATGTGTTCATTTGCAAGCAATGTGCTTGGCACAACAAGGTAAGGTAACGAGTGTATTTTTATGTTTATTTATGCGCTTATAGTTATGTGTTGATGGCAGTTTGATGCAAGGGATTGCATGGAAAAGAGATTACCACGAAATCTTGAAGAAGGCTTAGGTTGAGCTTTCCATGGGAACCATGGGGATTGAGTCATGGTGTTTGTTGCTAGTCTTGTGCTTTTGGTATTTTGGTGATTTTTTGTGCTTGATTGCGGTTTTGTTTGCGTCTTGTGCATGGCCATGCCACTTGGGTTGTGGTGTCGTTATTGGTTTTATGGTTTCCTTCTTGGTTGTTTCTTGTCTTGCATTTTATGTTTTAAGTGTCTTGGGAATTGGTTGAGGAAGAGGAAAGTTGATGGAGCTCAGGGAAAGTTTGTGACACCCAACAGGTAATGTAAGAACTTAGATGAAGCTCTATGCGTGAGTAAGCACAACGGAAGGTAAGACTATGACATTTGGTTGGACTGGTTGGGTCCATTGTGGTAAACATACAGTGGTAGTACGAACATGAGAAAAGTAATCAGAAAAGGTAAAGTATATGGATTTGAGGTGTCAGATGCCTTGGCTATGTTGGGAATTATTGTTCTCAATGTCGTGCATGTTGTGCATGAATAAATGGAGTTTTCTTAACCTTGACCTTGATATCTAGTATTTATGTTGTGGTCACGATTGCTTTATGCTAATGATTATATGCATATATGTATGTATGTACGTTGTTACCTGACAGGGTCATTATGGATCATGATTTTTTTATGCTAATGTTTATGTATATGTATGCATGTGTCCATGTATTTATGTCACTCTTTGACAGGGTCATCAGGAATCATTCTTGTGGAGGAATGATTTCTTACGCAGACAAGTGACATGAAGATGTTCCTGGTCTTACGAGTAATCAATTGGGAAGAGTAGTTATACCAAGGGACACATCAGCGAAATGAAAGCAGTGTGGTCTGCGACATTCTAGGATAAGCATGGATAAGACACTGAAAGCAAGGTTTCTTGGTAAGGACAATGTGGTTTTGGATGTTTGGTACCACTGTCATGCATATGTAATCCATGTTGTACATGTTGCATCTGTGATGATTGTGCACATGAAATATTATGCATATGTAGTGTGTGTACATGTTGTTGCAATATTTTGCATATGTAGTGTGTGCACATGTTGTTTATGCAATATTATGTACAGGGTGTTAGTACAGATAGTGTTGTATGAATGTTACATATTCAATTTTGGGTATAGATGGTGCTATGTACATGTTGGATAGATGGTGTTGTATACATATTGTATTGTGTGCATGATGGATATGCGGTGTTGTATGCATATGATGCTTTGCGCGTGTTGGATATGCAATGTTGTGTACAGATGTGTTATGTACATGTTGGATATGCAGTGTTATGTAAATGTGGTGTTGTGTGCATGTTGTACATGTGGTGCTATGTACATATGGTGTGGTGTTCATGGTTGTTTAAGTGGTGTTGTGTGCATGTTGTATAAGTGGCGTTGTGTGCATGTTGTATAAGTGGCATTGTGTGTAGGTGATGTCATTCATGTGGCATTGTGTACATGTGGTGTCACATACATGTCATGCATGTGGTACTATGTACATGTGGTATTGTGTACACATTGTACAAATGGTGTAGTGTACATGTGGCGTTGTGTACACGTTGTGCAGGTGGTGCCGTGTACATGTGATGATGTACATGCATTGTGAAGGTAGTGTGGTGTATAGGTGGTACTGTCTACATATTGTACATATGGTACTAGTGCACGTGTGGTATTGTGTGCATGTCATACATGTTGTGTTGAGGGCATGTGATACTATGTGTGTGCATTATGTATGTACATGTATTGTGTAGTGTTGTACATTGGGTATAGATGTCTTGTGTTGTGTTGTATGCCAAGTGTAGGTGTATGTATTGTCTTATGCACTGGATGTAGGCGTATGTATTGTATTGTATACATTGGGTGTAGGTGTATGTGTTGTATGTCAAGTGTAGGTGCATGTATTGCATGGAGTTGTATGTGATATGTGGTTGTATGTGTGTGATGCACACTATGTTTATGTGCACCTAGTTGAGGAGAAGGAATTGGGTGTTTGTCAAGTGTGGCAACCAATCCAATGTGCATACGAAATAATAAAAAAGGCATAAATAAGGATCGATGAAGGATAATGATCGATATTTTATTTCAGATTTATTATACATGTGGTTTATGATTATGGTTTATGATAATTACAGGTGATCTATGATTCTGGTATATGATGATTACATGTGAATTATGATTCTGGTTTATGATGGTTACATCTGATTTGTGATTTTGATGGTTATGTTTTGAGCCAAACTCATGTGATATTTTTATACATGTTGATATGGTCAAATATGCTAGTTTTAATTGTTGTGACAAGAAGTGAATGAGATTGCAAATGTACCTTATTGACAAGCTATCAAAGAGGTATGATGTGAATTTATTTCAATTTATCTTAAATATAATGGAAGGTATGTGCTTGGTACAAGAATGCATGAAATTCCTGGTTGGGCGGTTGAAATCAATTGCAAGAATTTGCAACAACAAAAGGAATTGGAAAACGCAGCAGTATGTTGGTAAAACATTTAGGAATAGGGCCATTGTGGGACATTGGTACCCAATAATGTCCATTGATTTCCATGAGCATTCTATGGCCGATATGATGGTTTTGAGGGAGGGATAGGCCTTGGTTTTTCATATCTTCTGATGTGAGGAAGCCTTGCTAATGGATGGACTACCCAGGATGGGGGTGCTAGCAGAACTTGTAAGGTGAGTGACTACATGGAAGGGGTGACCAGATTACCCAAGGGACTGTGTAACAGAGAAGGCAAGGTCGGGATGGATTATTTTGGTCATTAGACTTACCATATGGAAATAGATGCACATTGGGAGTGTGCCATGGAACAATGAGCCGGTAATTGTTAGTTGAGAGGACAAGTGGCGTTGGATTATAGCGCTGGACATTGGATGCATATTTGACTTTATAGTGGATTCTGGACTTCCTAGGAAGGAGATGAATCTTGGTATTGCTTTGAGGGTGGAGGTGTGAGCCTTTGGACTCCCTTGTTGCGGATGCAAGTATCATATCCTTTTATTTGCTAGTTGAGCAAATGTGCATATGTGTATATGTGTGTATTATTGTAAATATTGTATCGATTTAGATTTATAAAGGTCCATAGACAGTATGGTTATTTGTTGGCTGAAGAAAATGTGTATGTGTATATGTGGTTATTGAAAATAGCCTAATAAGCTATGTTATAAAGCTCTAGTAAATGGTATGATTGTCATTTTTCAACAGTGATCATTGTAAATACTGCAATGAGCTATGTTATAAAGCCTCATGGGAAGTATGTTTTGTTTTCAATAGTCTTGTTGGTTATAGGAGTCATTGAACACCAAGGATGGTGTCCCCCAAGGGGGACAGTTTTGTAACAACCCTGGTGAAAATTCCATGTAAAAATATATAAGGCCACGGTGATGGGAAACGTATTCCAAGCTAAGTGGTGGGGGAAACATCCTAAAGCATGTTGAATCAGTGTATTATGGCTAAGAAAATTGGAAAAGGCAATGGCTAAGGCTTTGGAAAGGCATGAGGCATTAATTGGCATTTTATTTATGAACATAATGGAAATTAGGAGAAAAGGAAGTTGAAAGGTCACAAGTTGCATGTGAAGAGGAAAATGAAGGAAAATAATGGAAAATGAAGAAAATAGAGACCTCATTAATAAAAAGGCTTTTGAGGATCAGTTGCTAGGATTTTGACAAGTTTTGGTGGAGCTCTCTTCTATTCTCTCCCTCTCTCTCATATTCTTCGAGACTTAGAGTTTTCTTAAAGAACTCTTGGAGAGTGTCGCATACTTGGATTCTTAGAGCAAGAAGGCAAAGGAAGAGCAGGAAAGTGCAAGAGGACATCGAGATTAGCAGCCACATTAGGTTTTTCTTGCAGGTATCGAGTTGCATGTATGTTTTCCTCACTAGTTTTGGCATGCATGACACATGCATGTGGTTTCTTGGTTATGATCTGTCACTGGCATGGAGGATTGCCTGGATTGACAGTGGATTTGCCTACCCTTTCCACTTCCTGGATAACCATGGAGATTGTAGGTTTATTTCCTTGTTTTGTTTTGGTTGGCTCTCATGTTTCCTTAGCTTGGGTTGAATTATTATTTCCTGGAAGCCTTGGTTGTACAAACTCTTTGGAAGCCCTATAACGGCTCGAGTTGAGTTACTAGTCCCATAGCCTTGGTTGGACAAATGCTCTGGAATCCCTGTAACAACTTGGGTTGAGTTACTAGTCCTGGAAGCCTTGATTGGACAAACACTCTGGAAGCCCTTGGTGGGTTGAGTTACTAGTCCTGGAAGCCTTGGTTGGACAAACGCTCTGGAATCCCTCACAGCAATTATGGCTTGAGTTACTAGTCCTGAAGCCTTGGTTGGAAAAAATTTCTCGAGCCCAGCAACAAACCTGGGTTGAGTTACTAGTCCTAGGATTTGGGTTGGAACAAAATATCTAGAGCCATGGATGGCTGGGATAGAGATTGATCTAATGATGGTTTTGTGATGTTCGATCGTGAGGTGGGATCACTATTTGATGGGTTGAGGTGGATGGCCTTTCGAAGCCTTGGATGGTTTTTCATTAATGTGGTCTATGAGATCCCACATTCATGTTTGGAGTATGGCACGGGGGTGAATGGCTAAAGAGAGATTCAGCTTAGCCATTCTACGGTCGGGTGGAACGTGGAAGTCCCATCCCGGGTTTGGATTTTGCATCATTAATGAAAGGTTATTTCTCCTTGTATCTCTATGAGCATTATGATGGATTATATTTGGTTTATATGGTTGTGATTTCATTGGTATTTATATCCCTATTATGTTGGTTATTTACATGTTTTATGACAGCAGCCATGAGTGGCTCTCATCATGTTCTTACTTGCTAGTGAATGATCAATGTATCTATGACCTAATGGATGAAATGGTAGCTAATGTGATAAGGATACAATGCTTTATAACATATCTCAGATAAGTAAGAGACCCCTATGCTCAGATCTGTTATTTACACATGTAGGTTGCATATTTACTAAGTGTTTAACAAAATGCCTGTTATGGCTAGTAGGGTTCTAGTCAAGGTCTTGAACAAGTATTTTCTTTAGCACTGTCATTTCCATGTTATTTTACTGATTCAAAGAGACGGTTCAAATCTAGGCAATGACCTGGGCTCTGGGCCTGAAAAAGTGGCTCAAATCCTAGAGTCACTGACATAACACTGACAATTGCAGTCTCTGGTCACTTGCAGGCAAGCCTGTGAGAGAAACTATAGGGTTACGATCGCATGCATGCTTTTTCTTGGGAGCGACTTTGGGTTTAATTCATCTAAATGCTAGGTTAACTCAGGGGTTAGGTACCTGGAGTGGGGGATTAGCTCCTGGGAGTCCTAAAGCACCTAACAGAGGTATATGTGTTGTGTTTTCAACGATTCCATTTCCTTAAGCTTACCAAGGAGGTTGAATCATATCATAGTAGCCTCTCGTGCATGTTTACCCCTACTGGATGGTTGCATTGCTTGGGTAGATGTGGGAGGAGGGTGTTACAATATTTCATTGTTCTTTATTTTCAACAGTTTATATATTGCATGCATAAATAGAAAACAATAATTAATAAGTCTAGAATCTAAGAAATTTGTAGAAATTTGATAGAAATTGCAACTACTCAAGAAATTGAACTAAAATAAATAGACACAAATTCTACCCTACTAATCTGCAGAATGGAAATCACAATTTAGAATAACATGCATAGACATGCAACAATCAAAACCACAAGTACACAATGATTTCTAGGGGAATGCAACTAGGATAAACCCCTTTGTTGCTTTGCATTAATTCAGATGAAAATATAAATAATTACAATGACTTTCTTCGAATATGAAGCACAACCTACACTGCAAATGTTGTTCTCTTTCTTTGAGCAACACTTAGCCAAGCCCCTATTTCCTTGCACAATCCTTGAGGAATTAGCCCCTAAAAAATAGGAGAAATTCCTTATTTCCTTGTGCAATGGCTTGAAGAATTGATCATCTTCTCAATGCATGATCCAAGTGGCTCCAGAGAGGCTTAGATGTAAAAAAATAGACTCAGAATAGCTCAAAATTTAAAGTGGTCAGATTTCTCTTGAACTAGGACTAGATCGAAGTGCTCATCGCCCTGATTCTAATGGTGTGAACGACACTCATATCTGAGTTCGTATGAATAAGATAGAGATGGTCAAAGTTTTGGTCAAAGTTAGCCATGGCCAGGCTTAAGGGTACTACAATTTGTCCGACACCAAGCATAAAAACCTAGCTCTCAAGAGTGGACAAATTTTTGGGATGGTTAGTTTACCCAATAACCCCTAATCGACAAAGGGGATGGGGAGACGGGCCACCCCTAGCGGACTCGCCTTACCCCGGGGTATTATGAAATATATACAAAGAACTGGCACTAACAACACTCAAAACAATCACAACCGATGCCAATTAAAACATAATAGTCACTAATTCAAGGAGGCGAGGATTCGAACCCTGGCATCATCTGACACATTTGCACCCATCACCGTTGCACCACGGGGCTCAGCCTTGGTGGCTCCGCCCACGAAATGATACTTAAACTCATCATTCTGCAGATGCACCGGGGGAGAACCAATAGACTAGCGGAGGCGGAATGGTGTGGTGGAACCGTGATTGTGCGGAACCATGAAATAGTTCCAAGAGGTGGAACCTTGCCCAAGAGGAGGTGTGGAACCATTAACCTGGAGAATCTCAAGATGCCTGAATGATTCCTTGGGAGGTAAAATTTTACTGTGTCAGAATGTTATCAAGTTTACAGTGATTTTTCTCAGATTTTAATAGGGAGAGCAATGATGAATTCAGATTCTCCATCTGAGCAGTAGAATTGTAGGTTCCCCATAATAAAGAATCTCTGAAGAATCTTGAGGAATTTTTAGATTCCCTTCGAGGCTGAAATTTGCGAGAGTCAGAACACAACCAACTTTATACTCAAAAGTCTCAAAATTCCGCAAGGATCACAATGGTGATATCGGATTTTCCATTCGAGGAGTAGACCTCCAGTCAGCCCATGGAGCAGAATCTTTGGAGAATCATGGGGAATCTAAAAAATTCTTGAAGGCCCAGATTTTGACGGTGTCAAAATTTGATAAATGGATAGTCAATTTTACACTACTCAACACCATAAATTCAGTGGTGTAGTTAGTTTTTGCAATTGATCCTTTCATTTTTCGGCCAACTTCAGAAGTGAAGGTACATTAAGCAGTCATGCTGTGTTTGCTTTCATTATTGCTGAGATGATGTATTATTCTTGAGATCCCTGTTTGACACTATGTCAAGGGATCGTTATTACCACATTATGTGAGATTTAATTATCTTTTCATGCTATGTATTGTTGATGAGACCCATGTGTAACTATGTTGAGGGGATACATGTTGCCACATTATGTAAGATCTTGTTAGTTTGTCATGCTGAAGGAAGCCCATTTTGAGTGAGAATTCCTGTAGGGATAATGTGTCGTGGAGAGACAAGCTACTCTTGTTGAGGGCATATGACCTTGTTATGACAAAGAATAGTCCATGTACATCATCATCATTTCCAACATTATATGAAGCAACCTCCACACTCTTGACACTGGGCCCAGAGACATAGCCCACACTGCATGAACTTCGTTATCAAATGCAACTCGTTCTTGATTTGTTGATCGTTGTCATGTTTCCTCTAGTATAAGCATGCACATGTGGTTATTTTATGCTCTTTTAAATTCAATTCTAACAACATCACAGAAGTAAAAGATCTTGGATAATTTCGATAGCTGAAGAAATACGAATCAAGATTGGTATCAGAGTGTCTCTTCTCGTTGATGTGAATTGTGAGCATAAACGACTGAACGTGCAGCAATAGAGGATGACAAAGAAATGTACGAGGCCTTACTCAGGATGTCCAATATGGTGGACATAATGTATGAAGCTTATGAAAAGAGAATAGAGGAAGAGGAGAAAGAAAGAGAAGAGAACAATGCTCCATCCACCTTCTAATGAACATTAATCGCCCTCGCCATCTTCTCATCATTCGAATGAGGAGATCAGTCAGAGCCTTCAAGAAGAGAATTCTGAATTGAAGAGGCTTCTACGAGAAGAGAAAGAGGAGAAGCAGAGATTGCATCTTCTATTGTAAGCCATGAAAGAGGCCTTGGAGAAGTTGATTCACAAAGAAGGCTTAGAGAAGCCCTCATAACCTATTTCAGAATCAACAGTTGAGGTAAACAATGTTGATTGTTCTTTAGTTTTATCTTCACATGATGTTATTTCTATTGGAAATGTGGAGGTACCAATTACAGGAACTGGCATGAGACTCCTTACTAAGATGGTGTACAAAGGAGGAGGACTTGGTGTTAATGGCCAAGGCATGACTCATCCATTGGATTTTGTGCAAAGACCTCAATTAGTAGGTTTGGGATACACCAAAGGAGAGAGCTCAAAGGTGTTAGAAGCTTCCAAGACATTGTTGAAACCGTCGAGGAAAGGGAATGATGCGAACACTTCACCATCATCCCATGGCAATACACATTGTAGAGGAAGAGATGAGGCCATAATTGCAACAAAGACAACCAGGAGAGGTATAAATAGTCTCAGCATTCTAGTGTTCATTTTGATTACAATCATGTTGCTAACAATGAACAGAAATCATGGCATAGGAAAACTTGTAGTTTTTGTGGTTTACATAACCATGTGATTGTTGAGTGCTGGAAGAGAATGGAAACACGAAAGAGGATGAGGTATGAAAGGCCTTCTCCATGTAAGGGGAGGAAGCATGTTAAGCATATCTGGAGGAAGAAGACTTTTTGTAGTCATTACAACAGAGGTGGTCACCAAAGTGCCACATGTTGGAGGCTCCATCCAGAGTAATGTCTTAAGGACAAAGTGCCTATGCAAAAATGAGTCAGTGAAAATGTTCAATAAGTAAAACCGCCACATTCATCGTGGTTCACTTTGTTGAGTAAGAAATGGTCTTTATAGATTGGGTAGCTTATGTTGGCCTCACTTTGTAAATCATGTGTTGCAGTTTAAAATGTAAAATTGATGATGTGCTTTCCATCACTTGTTTAAGCAACAATGATGTTTTGGCCTTGTATTAGTAGCTGGGGTATTATTTCCATTTTGATGTAAACTTGACCACAGAGTATGTGTTATAAACTCGTGGCAAGTATGGGATGCTTGGGTCAATATTGGTCAATTAATTAAGCATATAATTTGCAAAAGATTGTACTATAGGTTTTCAGAGGATGCAGGTGTCGGCTCATCGCTTATGGCTCCGAAGAACAAAGGTGAAGGAGCAGGAGGGGTGACATGTAAGGACACTTGTGGTGCAAACAATGTACATGATAGTTGCAGATTATGTTCATGCTTTTGGTGGAACAAAATCTCCTCAGTGGGGAGGAATGATCTAGGTGGTTGTAGAGACGCTCGTAGGTCAAAAAAGACTCAGAATAACTCAAAATTCAAAGTGGTCAGATTTCTCTTGAACCAAGACCATATTGAAGTGCTCGTCGCCCTAATTCCAATGATGTGAATGACACTCAAATTCAAGTTCATATGAAGAAGATAGAGATGGTCAAAGTTTTGGTAAAAATTGGCAATGGGATAGGTTTAAGGGTTTTACATTTTGACTGACACTCACCATAAAAACCTAGCTCTCGAGAGCGGGCAAATTTGTGGGATGGTTAGTTTGCCCAATAACCCCTAATAAGCAAAAATAAAAAAAAATATTTGTTTTAAATTAAAAAATATTATTAAAAAAAGAGGTGGCAGGCTACCACCACCGCCGACCCTGAGATCATCGTATATATATGGTAAAGGGGATGGGGAGGCACGCCACCCCTAGCGGACTCGCCTTACCCCGGGCATTGCAAACTACATACGGAGAACCGACGCTAACCATGCCTAAACCAATCACAACAAATGCCAATTAAAACATAATAGTCACTAATTTGGGGAGGTGAGGATTCAAACCCTGGCCTTGTCTAACACATTCACACCTGCCACAGTTGATCCACATGGATCAGACTTTGTGGCTCCACCCACGAAATGATACTTAAACTCTTCATTCTGCAGATGCAGGGGGGGAGAATCGACAGACCAATGGAGGCAGAACGATGTGGTGGAACCATGAAATTTTGGAACTGTGATTATGCGGAACCATGATGTAGTTCCAGGAGGTAGAACCTTGCCCAGGAGGAGGTGTTGAACCATGAACCTAGAGAATCTCGAGATGCCTAAAAGATTCCTTGGGAGGTAAAATTTTATGTGTCAAAATGTTATCAAGTTTACAGTCATTTTTCTCAAATTTTCACAGGGAGTGAAATGGTGAATTCAAATTCATGATCTGAGTAGCACAATTGCAGGTGCCTCGCAACAGAGAATCTCTAAAGAATCTTAAGGAATCTTTAGATTCCCTTGAAGGCTAAAATTCTCAAAAGTCAAAATACAGTTAATTTTATAATAAAAAATCTCATAATTCTGCAAGGATCACAATGGTGATATCTGATTTACCATTTGAGGAGAAGATATCCAGTCACCCCATGGTGCAGAATCTTTGGAGAATCGTGGGGAATCTAAAATATTCCCGAAGGCCCAGATTTTGATGGTGTCAGAATTTGATAAATGGATAGTCAATTTTACACTACTCGACACCACAAATTTAGTGGTGCAGTCAGTTTTTGCATATGATCCTTTCATTTTTCAGCCAACTTTAGAAGTGAAGGTACATGAAGCAGTCATGTTATGTTTCCTTTCATTATTACTGAGATGATGTTTTATTCTTGAGATCCTTGTTTGATACTATGTTGAGGGATCATTATTGCCACATTATGTGATATTTCATTATCTTTTCATGCTATGTATTATTGCTGATATCCCTGTGTAACTATGTTGAGGGGATACTCGTTGCCAAATTATGTGAGATCTTGTTAGTTTTTCATGCTGAAGGAAGCCCATTTTGAGTGAGAATTCCTATAGGGAGAATGTCTCATGGAGAGATAAGTGTTGAGCCACTAATTTGTCATTATTATTATCACTTTTTAATGTCTATTTCATCCATTTCTACCATTCTTTATCACGTCATTTATCATAATTTATCATATAATTCCATTTTATAATTATTTATACTGTTATGGATAAAAATTATTTTTTCTCCTTTATTTTTAATATATTGAAGATTATTATGCATTATTTTTCCAATTATGGTTTATTAATATCACTCACGATTTTAGCCTCCAATATCTTTTCCAGATTGCAAATATGATTTCTAGCTCATAATCAAACATTTCAACTCAAAAATTTGTTGGAATAAGAAGTGATAGTTTTGTGTTGGATGTTTCGGGTAAATGAAGATGAATGTGGAAAATTAGAGACATGGGTTTTGTGCAGTACAGACCAAATCAATTTTTTCTTTAGAATTTTTCCAAAATTCAGCTTGGATTGAGAGAAACACAAGGTTTACTGAAGGTGATTTTCTCATATTCGTTGTTGCAGTCGTTTTCCAAATTTTTCTTATTGCAACACCAGATTCGACTTGTTCCTGCTGAATGATGATGGGAAGATATTTCAGGTCTGATCTTGTTTATTGAGATTAGGTAATCAATCCAAAATTGTAATGAAAATCATTTTGTAATCAACTTTGTTGTAACTTCCCTTTGCTCTCTGCGTAGTTAGATGAAAACGGAGATCAAAGAGAGGGGGATAATGGGGATAATTGGGGGATAATTAGGAGATAGGAGATGGACAATTATTAGATAGGATGTAGGAGATGAGATAAGGGATGAGATATGGGAGATGAACAATTGTTGAATTTGAGGCAAAGCTAAGAACTTCAATTTTATGTAATTATATCTCTCATATGTTTTAATCAAGGAACCTATCCATTGAGTTCTACATCTGTTATCTATAATTTGATCTAATTTATTTCTCAACGCGGAATTGAGCCTTGGGAATTTGGGCTCACTACCTTGGATGAGGTGGTGCCTTGAGCATCTAAAATAGTTTATTTATGTGTTTTCTTATTTGAATTTCAATTGGCATTCCTTAAAGTAGATTTCCTTTCTTTTAGCCAATTTGTTGTTTGTTGCATTTTCCAGATTTATTGTTTCATCCAATTTCTATATTTCATTTAATTTACTACTCTAGATTAGAATTTGAATTATCTTAGGTGCAATAGATTAAATTTCCAATTCAGCAATGTGGGGTTCAAGTTAGCAATGATTCAAGTTGTGTGATTAGCATAATTGTTTTTCTTGTCATTTACTTTCTTCTTTTTAATTTTAGTTTTTTTTTGTAATGCTTAGTAGGACCATCTATTTTCTATTATATATATAAGGAAAATTTAGACCACACAGTTTTACCCGGTGGCCTCAACTCGTCTCGAGGGGAAACTAAGTCTGTTGGCCATCAGTCAACATTATACACCATCCAAAAACATAACTTCTTTAGTCTTTCTAGCAAGGCTAGGTAAGTTTAAGTCTCATGACCACAAACTGTATAACTATGAAAACTAACATAAACAACTGGAAATTTAAATTCTATCCACATAAACAAAAGTATATGAATACTAATCTTTCTTGACATTCTGCTCCTCAGAGTCTGAGGCTACTGGGGCATGATCATCAGCAGTTGCTTCTGGAATTCCGAAGAGCTCCACAATGTAAGGGGTGTGTTGGTCAATCGGGTCCATCCTAATGTCCTGTTTGTGCAGCTGGAATAGGATCTTCTACATGTCTTTTTTGTAGTTGGGAAGGCCCTGCATTGTAACTACCATCCCCACGGAAATTTTCTCTAGTGATTTTCCTAGCAGACTTTTCATCAAGAAATACAGGTATAGGGTGTACTTGAATTGTGTAATTCGCCCTCTTGTGGTCCTTGGGTCAAGCACCATTGATCTCCAAACTTCTATTTCATCGTCTAGTTCTAGTTCATTCTTTACCTGGTCTTCCCAATCTTCTATCAGCTTTCAGATGCCCTCATTTGTTTCCTCCTCATATGTCGCGGTTGCTTCAGCTATGAAGTGCTTGGCGGGCTTACGACCCCTGCGGTCTTCCGTCATACTTGGTCACTTGGTTGCCCGGGGTTCTGGGCCCTTGTTGTCGTGACCACGACCACGTCTTGTTGGAGCCATACCCTGTCAAATTGTAACTTGTATGCATTCCAACATTTTTAGTTGCACTAAATCATTCATCTCAACACAACACAACTACAATAACCATACTTCACTGCCATTCCTCGCCTGCGACAGGCAAAGGTATCTCTATGCCCACAGGTGTCCAATGGAAGTGGAATTCGAGTAGGATTCCTCTGGTGTATTTCCATGCCTCTTGCCCTTGCCAATGTTCGGAGATTGGTCACCCCCATGCGGCCATGACCTAGCTCTCAGACCCATTTGGAGCCAAGTATTTCTAGTGCTATCATACCCGCAAACCCTTGCCTCTGTTGGCAATGTCCTGTCCACTTTCTTCTCACCTCTCTGTCTGTCAATCCACCTAGGATCCCTGACTACTCTATATGGTTTTGCATTGCCATTTGCTCAGGTTCGCTCAGCCCATTTCCCACCCTTATAGCATCCCAATCCCCTACCTATGACTCTCCCTTGCCTCGCTTAGCTATACATAGTCGCCCAAGTGAGGCTTGCCCATTAATCCCTATGCCCTCAGGTTGGTCGTTCGGGTCAGGTCGTGTTTCTAAGCTCTGCTCAGTTTCAATCATGCCATAGCCCCAACTTTTGCTTGAAAGCAAAATAAAAATAGCACAGAGTTGAACCATAGCTCCCCCTTGCCTTTCCTAGTTCCTCCCTGGCTAGGTTAAGTCTCGTTGGGGTGGCCTCGCACCTCTCCCTCCTCCCCAGCAACTCTCCCACCACCTCATGGAATTTCCCCTAGAACCCGACCAAAACTTATGAATTGAAGAAGGCTAGGACCAGTCTACATACCCGAGAGTCGACGCTTGCCCACAGTGTCGTTTTCTTCGCCTCCCTTCTGCTCTGCAATTCCTGCCTTCTCCGTTATACCGTTCACCTTCACTACACATTGAATAACTCTTCCCACTCCACTACCTTCCCTTAAGTCCCCCTCTGCCACCTTGCCAGCCCACCTCCCATGCATTCAAGGAAGATGACACCGCATCCCCTGCCTTGAGCATGTGGGGTGTGGCTGTAATGAATTTTATTTTACTGACCATGTCAAATCAGGCCTGGTGCCTCTAACACCGCCCTCATCCTGATCGGGAGTAATTTTAGTTTTTTTGTATTCAAGCTTATGTGATCCATATTGAATTAAACAAAGTCTTTCAGTAGAAATCACATGAGAGAATTTTTTGGCCGACGCATTTCTAACCAACAAGTGTGGTTCATCATCAGGACTAGATGAAGAGGAAGAACATGGTCTGCCTCTTCATCTTGTCCTGATGATGAACCACACTTGTTGGTTCGAAACGTGTCGGCCAAAAATTTTTCTCATGTTATTTCTAATGAAAGATTTTGTTTATTTTTAGTTTTATTATTCAAGTCTTACATTTGATTTCTTGTTGAATGAGCTTGATAGTATAGAACACAATCATATAGAACCATTGTTAGTTGTTGGTATTTTTTATGCCTATATTTTTCGATTGTCTTGAAATAAAAAGACGCTCCTTGGGTTGATAATTAATGTTCAAGTGATTAGTTGCTTTTATTAAGCAATTAATTTTCCCCAACAACAAGCCACTCTTGTTGAGGGCATATGACCTTGTTATGACAAAGAATAGTCTATGTACATCATCATCATTTACATCATTATATGAAGTGGCCTCCACACTCTTGACATTGGGCCCGGAGATGTAGCCCACACTGGTTGAACTTCGTTATCAAATGCATCATGTTCTTGATTTTCTTATCGTTTCCATGTTTCCTCTTGTTTAAGCATGCACATGTGGTTCTTTTATTCTCTTTTAAATGCAATTCTAACAACATCACATAAGTATTAGATCTTGGATAATTCTGGTAGCTGAAGAAATCTGGATCAATGAAAAATCACTATACACTCAACAATATACAAATATAAATACAAGCATGCCTTTTCCTCCACCTCAACTACGCAATCCAAATTCCATGCATGGTTGTCTATTTTTAGTTGATTGACCAGTTAACTGAGAGATCACTGAGTTTAACAATATTTCTACTACTCAATTGACCTTCAACTGACACAACTAACTACTTGAGTTCAATAACTGAGTTCAACTAGCAATAACTCAACTACATTGTAAATCTTAGCAATATTTACATGAACAAATCTACTTCTAACCTATAACTCGAATTTACTGGGCTAACTAGTAGACAAGGGGTATGTCACACAAGTTAACAACCACCAAGTTGTCCTACTGATGTGGAAATTTGATTTATTCAATTTGACTAAGGCATAAGTCAAATTGAGCCTTTTTCTTGCTATAATATTTAACACTCCCTCTTAGCAAGAAAAGTGCTTTGCACAACCCCAAATCAGCTCATGTGGAATGTACTATAACACTACCTCTCACTATTGTTGTTTCTATTGCAACAACTTCTACTAAGAAGTGTCTAAAACATATTGAATCCACTGTGTCTCTGCAACCATCTATTGCTAAATATTCTCTGCTCTACTGCTAACTCTGTTACTGAGCATCCTGCTCTGCTGTCAAAACTTATTTTTTCTCCTCAGTATTTGATTTCTCCAACTAACATTGATCCTCCTGCTACTAAATATTATGGGCCCTTGTAGCAAGGTAATAATCCATAAGGAAATTATATTGCAATTTTTATTGCTTTCCTATGGATTCTACCCAAATCTTTTCAACTCTGGGACTAGGGATCTACATCGCCCCACCTCACTTTTGTAGGTATGGCTTCAATTTCTCCCTATAAACTAGAAGGTGCCATCTTGAGAGCTCTATCATGCTCTCACTCAAACATCACATCTCTACTTTGAGGAATCTTAGCCTTGCTCCTCAAGGTTGCACATGCATCTTCCTCCAACTTGTAGAGGATTTTGATCCTGACACCAACTACTTGATCTAACCTGAAGCAAAATGCTTGAGGTAGGCCTTCCCATTTCTAAATATTACATCATACCCTTCGTCTTCACTCCTCAATTTGTTCATCAAACCAAGTTTTCTAGCATCACTTTTATTTTCAAATAGCTTAGTGAGGGTCTTCCACATAGAAAATGGAGTCTCCTTTCCATGTAACTTCGAGATTATATGGTCTCTTACACCCTCCATAATGATCCTCCTATCTCTTGTGGTATCCTTCTTCCACTGGGATAATTGTTATGGATCAGATTGTTGGGGTTTCACAATGTCAGTTTTAACATATTCTAACACACCATTATCATCAAACACTGCTTCCATTTGGTCCTTCTAGGCTATGAAATTTGAGCTACCCTTCAGGGCATACTCCAATCTTATTCCATTGAAAGAAATTCTCCTAAATCTGAAGAAAAGTTTCTACATTGAAGCTGCAAATTCAAAATTCCTGAGGGATAAATTCAAAATATTGGTTCTAGTGTGATTTCAGGGCTCTGATACCATATAGAAATTTGATAGAAATTGCAATTTCTCAATAAATCAAACTGAAATCAAGATACATAAATCCTACTCTACTAATCTACGGAATGGAAATCACAATTTAGAAATCCATGCATAGACATGAAACAAGAAAAACCACAAGTACACAATGATTTCTAGGGGAACCAAACTGGGAAAACCCCCTTTGTTTCTTTGCATTCATTCAAATGAAAAGAGAAACAATTACAAGGAATTTCTTGAAGTTTGAAGCACACCCTACACTGCAAATCCTATTCTCCTTCTTCCTAGCCTTATTTTTCCAACACTTAGCCAATCCAAGCCTCAGCCAAGCCCCTATTTCCTTGCATAATCCTGTAGGAATTGTCACCTAAAAAATAGGAGAATTTCCCTATTTCCTTGCGCAATACCTTAAGGAATTGATCACCTGATCAGTGCAAAAGTACTATACACTCAACAATATACAAATATAATTACAAAAATGCCTTTTCCTCCACCTTAACTAGGCAATTTGAATTCCATGCACAGTTGCGTCTATTTTTAGTTGATTGACTAGTTAACTGAGAGATCACTGAGTTTAACAATAGTTATACTACTCAACTGACCTTCCACTGACTCAACTAGCTACTTGAGCTCAGTTAACTGAGTTCAACTAACAATAACTCAACTATATTGCTAAATCTTAGCAATATTTACATGCACAACTCTACTTCTAGCCTATAACTCAAATTTATTGAGCTAACTAGTAGACAAGGGCCATGTCACACAATTTAATGACCACCAATTTGTCATGCTGATGTGAAAATCGAATTTACTCAGTTTGACTAAGGCATAAGTCAAAATTTTGCCTTTTTCTTGCTACAATTTCTAATGAAATTAACCCTCAATGGAGATTTCAACCTATTTTTATCAGATTTATTGTGATGAACTATTTGGTGGAATATCCATAGTAGTTTGTGGATCAAGTTTTAAAATTGTTAAGCATCATGAAGTTTGTGGTATTTATAAGGATTCCTTTTCGAAATTTTATACGCTAGTCAAACATGAAACCAAATGAATGCATACATTTTAGTTTTTGAAAATAAATTCTAAACACTATGTGTAAATATAAACATACTATGTTAATTAGGTTTATCTTAGGTGATTGGGAGGAATGGTTGTTTTTCTCCCTAATGAGGTTCAATTATCACGTGTGACATGTTGAGCTCATATCAAGTATTTTTGTAATGGGTTCAAGCCTTATTGTTGTATGACCTTGAGCCGTAAATAATATCCTACCCTTGCCTATGGGTTAAAAGGTGGGGTGCTTGCTTACATGGGAACAAAATAAACATATTGTGTTTGTAGTATATTTTTGACCATAATTGAGTTCTAATAAAAGTATTGTTTTGAATTTAAGTAGAATAATATGAATATGAAGTAGAATAATA
>APFE030989329.1:105923-119239 GCA_000404065.3 Pinus taeda
TAAATTATTTAATTAATATAGTGACAATCAGGCTGAAACTTTCCACATGGCTTCATACTTACAACTTATTTTCAACACTTTGTTCTTCAATGAACTTATCAATATTGGGAGAAAATTATTGCAATGGCTCTCAATAAGGTCTATGTCATGAAGGAACACATGTATTTAATTTCTTAATGTTTCACTTTCCCATCTCAGTTTTACCTCCTTTTGTCCTTCTACATTGTTCTAGCACTTGCAAGCAAACAACACTAGGAGAAATTCTTTGGTCTTTTTTGCAAATCTAGAATCCTTTTGATTGTAAAAGCTATCCCAAATGGTCTTTATCGTGAGTGGTGCTAATCATTTCTATGTTTTGATTCTTGTAGAAAGTTTTTGTATATGCACTTTCCACCAAGATAGAATGCACTCTGGGAAAGAGTGATTTTTTCTTTAGCTCCATTTATTCTTTCCTCTGTTTATGCTTCTTTTTTTGAACAAAAATATAGTTTTAAATTCTTTTCAACCTCCCCTTTCATCTATAGGTCTCTCTTTTATAATGTTTTTCTATTTCAAAATGTCAACCCAACAAACTGAACATTTTCTCAACTCAATTCTTGCACTATTCCAACCATTCCTACAAATGTTCATGTTGGGCTTGTATGTTGTTTTCAAAATGCAACTGTTTTCTACCACGCTTCTCTCTCTAATGGCACACACATGCAATATATAGTATTTCCTACATAATTAATGCCCTTGTTACTTTTGGAACACTTCCAAAGGGTTCAATTATATACTTGGAGAAGTGGACATGTGTAGTTATTTACAAACACATGTAAGTTCAACAATCTATTATCCAATGCTTGGAATACTCGCACCACCACATGCCAACTACACATGTTTTGATTGCTAATTCCTGATTTTGCATACAAGGCTATCTTACCACAACAGTTTGAAACTATTGATTCCTACCTAGCATTGATTGGCCATATAACTACTATATTGGTCACAACTACTCACCAAATGAATAGCCCCTCATCTTTGATTCAAGAGCTACCACCAAAAAATGCACACTTATTCAAAGCCCTTCCTCCCTATCATTCAAAAACCTATTCTTATTACAAAATTGATAATATACAACTTAAATTAGGAAATCAAGGGTCCATTGGAGGAAAATACAATTATTTTCCATTTTAAGAACTCTCAAAGGCCTAGCAAGGTATTTGATTTGACCTTGCTATCATTGATGGTGACAAGATACATATCACTTGCTTTAATGATTCCATATATACATTTTATGGAAGTTTCCAAATTAGTCATGTCTAATAAGTCTTGAAATGAACTATCAAATAGGAAAACAAATGATATAACTACTCAAACAATGATTAGTATATTTTGTTACCTCAAACCTCTCTTCTTCAACACTTTTTTTTAACTAGAGGAGTCAAAAACTAGGATGAGCTTGTAATCACATGACACATGGTCAATTTTGACTATGGCCACTATAACTGTTAGGTTCCCATGATTTTTCCTACTATGAATTTCGATAAATCATGGTTTGAATCAGTGACCTTTATAGAAGGAGTTCCTTAACAACACACCTTGTCATTGACTAGTCTACACCCCAAGGGCATCCCTTTTTCAATATTGCACAATAGAAACCACTCATTGACCCAAATGCATTTCAAATTCAAATCAATCAACAAAATGAGATCTACATTAGTTGGCTCCATCGCTAACATTATTGGTCTCATTGCTAAGACATCCCCTACCTCCCTTATACATAGGAAATATGGATTAGATACAATGAAAAAACAATCCATCTAAAGGATATGTCTAGGTTTACAATTGATGTAACATTATGGGGAGAAAATGACTGTGTACAAGGTGTAAGGGTCCTATAATATAGGTAATCTACGTCTGTCTGTCTAGTTATTTATTTTGGGAATATGCTTTTAAATTTTAGCCTATAAATTCACCATGTATTATAGTCTAAATTATTTTTGTACTAAGGTCTAAAAATTGCTCAAGTCATTGTAAATATGTGTGTCAAAAGGGGTCCATTAGTCTTCATTTGAATTCTAAGTTACCTAAGGGGTCATCAATGAGTTCTCATGGGTACCTTTTCATGAGTGAATGTTGGCACTAATGTCAACCAGACTAGCAAGAGTGTGTGTTTCAGTGCATGGTTAAGAAGGATTCCTATGGTAGCTATAGGTTTCATGTAAAAGATCAACATGCTGGTGTATTCTTAACTACCCAAATAGAAAACGAGCAAAGAGGTTTGCAGCTATTTTCCAAGTAGAAGAAGTACTCAAAGTCTACATCAGACCCTTTACACTGTAAATTTCTTAGAAGTATCTTTCCAATGGTATATCTAGTTCTTCAAACTGACTTCCGGATCAAAAGTTAGAGCAAGTTCAAGTTTACTCTTCAAAACTAGAACAAAGGAAAAAAGGACTAAGTGTTGATCCCGCATCCCACATATTGAAGATTTGGAGAGGAAAGCAGTGAAGATCAGAGTGAATCTGTGATCAACGATCACTGATATCGCATATCGATGATCGAAAGGTTCAAACATAGCACCATAGTAGAGACATCAGCGATTTGCAATCACCGATCAAACATATTGGTGTGGCCTAGGTCATATCGCAAAAGTGGAAATCAACGTATCGATGGGTGTATTATCAGTGATCTCATCATTGGAGGAACACCATAATCAGCGAATAAGAAATCAGAGGTACATGCATATCGGCGTTTGGAGAGCAACAAATTGCAAATATACGAATGTTGCATGCTAGAGGATGTTGCGAAATTGCAAAAAATGCGATATGCGAAGTTGCGACATACAAAGGGGTTGATAGTGTTAAACCTCTAGGAAAGCATAGAAACAATTAACAAAGAAATTTGTTGCAAAATCAAAGCAAGTCGGCCCTTTTCTCTCTCCTCTAGAGAGACACGTGGCAAGCAACGATCGGTTACAATATGCCACGTGGCATATGACGTCAACAATGACATGGCAGTACGGTGGACACGTGGCAGCAAGATTCAGCATTTTTAGGGGTCATAAGAGGCCAAAAAAGGGTGACACGTGTCACCACTCGTAATGTGCCACATGGCAATGATGATGTCATGATCAGAGTTATCAAGTCGGAGGTTGAGGGATATCAACATTTTGTAACGTATGCCACTTGAAAAAGTTACGATAGAGGGGCTAGTGCGAGGTCTTTAGAGTTTAAAGAGCTCAAGCACTAAAGCAGTTTACAAAGGAAAATCACCCCCGAAGGGAGCCTAAATACCTTAGCACCCTAAAGCTTAGCACCAGGTCACAACCCTCAGTCTTATGGCGAGGAAATACAAAAAGGGGATAAAAAACAAAAAGGGCCAAGGGAATATCAGAATTTGTTGTTGTTGTAACATTTCTTAAATAAAAATTATGAAGAGGAAAAGCTCCAAAGTTGCATCAGGATGATATTAGAGGGAATAAAAGCTTCGATAACGTGATATGCGGAAGTGTTAGAATATGAACGATTCAGCAGTTGCGATCAAAGTGCAAAGGAGTTAAAGAGTATCAGTGAAACAAGAAGACCAAAACAACGAGGAAAATTTTCTGATAGACCATGCAGAAACGTCAACAAATGAATGGGTCGAAAACGATGGAATCACATGGAAAAGAGGGAATGACAGTTTAAAATGGACAGTCGAAATTTGTGCAAAAAACAACTACGACCACTCTAGTTTAAAGGCGAAGGATCAAAAATATTGAACCAATTTCCAGATTTAGAGACTAAGGATTTTTCAACATAATTGAGAAGAGCGAAGGAGAATTTTTTATGAGTTATTGTTGAGGGACCTATTATGATAGAAGAAATTCTAAAACTTCAATTGGGGACCTGTTCTACTTTCAAGGGAAGTAGTTAACCATATACTTCTTTTTTCTTGAATGCAAGCAAATTTTCCTATATGTGTTCCAGGACATACATAATATATTTTAAAGTTTATTTTTTGCATATATGAACTTGAGAGATACTAAAAATATGTTTGTTTCTATAATTATGTAATGACTATTATTTTGTAAAATTGTTATGTAAAGCACTATATAAACAATTTCTGAAGATGTAAACAAGGTTGGCACTTGTATGAAAAAAATACTCTTCATTGATGTAAGTCGTGGATTGGACTCAAAGTGATCAATTTGCAGAAATACAGAGATTTTTGTTCCAGGATTCCCATGTCATACAATTGGTGATCTAGTTCATATTTTAAATTGTTTCTTTTCCCAGCTTCCATATGTTTTTCCCTCTTTATTGTTTCAAGAAGATTAAGGGCTGAATTTGCTTAAGTGTACCCTACTCTGTCTTGTTAGAAATATCCATGTTTTCTTTATGATGTTAAATATATAATTCATCCCAATATTCTCTATATTTAATTGAAATCAAATCATATTCATCCTATTCACCCCACAGACTCTCTATAAGATCCAAAAATTTTCCTATCCTGCCATGTTACAATTACTCTGTCATTTTGTGATTGATTACCCAAAGGTTCATGTCTCCATGCCCAATGGACTTTTCCGGCATATTTCAACCAAACTTTTGAAAAACCCATCTCAAACTCAAATAGCTAGCCTAAAATCTAAAGTAGAAATCTAATTCATATAGAGAGATCCCTCTGTGAAGCTGGAAGGGCTAGATCCTAGCTTTAAAAGTGGTTTTGTGGTTACCTTTGTAGTTTTCTTCCTCAGCCTAGGAAAATTATGGAGTGATAACATCCCGACGACCGTACTATGGAACTGACTTTAAAAATAATATGTTTCTCTGGTAAATATTGATTTCAGAGTTCCAAATCTATTTTCTGTGAGTGAGAGTGAAATAGAATATATTTAGGATGATTTTTCACCCAGAATTTGTATATATACCTATCTGTAAATAATCTATTTGAAGATTTGGATCCCATTAAAATCTACACCAGATCCCATCCAAATCCTAACCCACCTGAAATTTTTAATAATCCTGAGAAGTTGATTAGGAAGAAGGGTTTTACAGAGATCCAAGAAAAAAAGAATCCTTTGCCAAGAGTTAATTCTCTTCCAAAAAGTTTTATAACTGTTGAGGATATTGAATTTTACTAACTTCGAGCATAGCCTTTTCATAAACAAATTAGAAATCTTTATCCTTGCAACAATCTTTAATGAAAATATTTTGAAACCTTAAATCTCAGCACATCAGCCTGTCATTTTAGATTCTGATAAATATGTTATAAAACAATTTGAAAAGCTTGAAGATTTGGTGACTAAATTGAATCAGGTTGCTCAAAAACCATTTACAGATCAATCAACTACTTTTTCTTCTTCCGCTTCATCATCAGCCCCTCTTGTGGTTTCTCTTTTCCCCATTATTCCTATTTTATCTACCATCTAGATTCCTTCCATACCAACTCAACAAGTTATAATTCCACCTTCTTCATCACCCCTAACATGAAGTACAACCACAGTTTCATCCTCTTCTCATATTCTAGTCATGGTAGAACATTATGCTCCTTTGGCTTTACCAGCACAGTTGAATGCCATGCCCCAAACTTATGGCCAACATATATCCCAATTTAATAGCAATGGGCCTGTCATAACACAACAAGACATAGACAAGATGAATGACTTCTCAGATTTGGAAGAAGTTGAAAATGACAATGTGAAAATGAGGCTCTTTGCACAAATTTTGGCAGGGGAAGTTAGAAAATGGTTCAGGGGATTGCCAATATGTAGTATTGCACATCTAGAACAATTTCGCCGAAGTTTCCTTGCAAGATGGGAAGTAAAAAGGAACCTTCTTCAAATCCTGGAAGAATCACAGAGGCTTCACTCAAGGAACATGTGACATATCACGTGCCTTCGTGGCATGCTAAACAATACCCTTAATTTGAATACATAGGAAAATACCTCTGAAAATCACATTATTTAACCCCCTAACAATACATATCCAATACACCTTCCCAATTTAGAAAACCCATACTTTCATAAGATATTGTTTTCATTAACATTTTTTATACCCCTTTATATTTTTTCATTAACTTTGAGCTCCATTTTTTATACATGCTAATATAAAAACCCTTTACCCCCTATTATATGCTCAATATAATATGTCATTTTTTCCTCGATATATATCCCCCAATATGAACCCATGTGGTATGGTATTGCACCCCTAGTGAAACCCCCGTGGGCAGAATGTGAGAGTCTAAACAGAGCTCCCAGAGAAATAGTTCAAGATTATTGCACTATATTTAACAATGTTTACAATTCTATTCCAACAAAGAAACAAGCTCCACCATGGTTGGCTTTGATCTAATTTCCATATGGATTTGATGTCGATATGGCTTATCAATTAAGAGAGAGAAATCCTACCACCTTAGAAGAAATGCAAAGAAATGTTGTGAGTGTAGAAGAAAATTTGTTGGCCAAAAGAGAAAAGTTAAAAGTTGAAACAAGGGTGACCATCAAAGAAAATCATCATTCATCTTCATCAGGTGCAAATCTAGACACCCTAGTTAGAACTATGGAAGGGATGATGGAACGAATGAGTTTGACCGACATAGCTCCACCCAGAGAAACTCAAGTGGGTTCACAAATCATAAATCCTAACTTTAGGAGGAACCCACCCCAAATTAAACAGAGAGATCAAAAAGCCCAACATACCAACAACAAATTAGACCTTTGTTCTAGGAGAATTATGCAAATGAAGAAACTGAGATAGAAGATGACCCTTAAGAGAATTAGATTAATCTTTTTGAGGAAGGAGAAATAGACAATATTTTATTAACTAAGGAGGAACAAGATTTGTTATTTTTATCACATCCAAAAGTCATCCCCGCAGAGTTAGATGACTATAAGTAGGGATATCAAAATGTTATAATGGAAGTAAACAAACATTATAATTTGAGAATCAAGAAGGCTACAACAAACCCTCCCAAGAAAATTCGGATTGATACACCTTCCACTAGCCTGACAAAGGATGACTCTCTAAAAGAGGTTTTTCAGAAACAATATGTAAGTATTAAAGAAGTAGACAAACCTCAAACTTCTTTCAGTATTGAAAATGAATTAGCCAAGGTTAAAATTTATGTTCCACTGATTGAATTGATGAAGAAGAATGTTTATAGATCTCAAGTCATAAACACATTAAATATAGAGGAGGAAATAGATATGGTTAACCTCAGCGATGACCAACCCAAATTATTATTTGGACCTAAAGTTGAAGGGAAGTCACGGGATGGTAATGTGCCACCATTCCACGTCAGTCTAAACATTCATGACTACATTTTCCACAATGCCATGCTTGATTCTGGTGCGTCACACAATGTCATGCCTAGAGTCATTATGGAAAAGTTGGGATTAGATATAATAAGACCCTATAAATACCTTTACTCCTTTGATTCTAGCAAAGTAAAATGCTTAGGTCTTATCAAGGATTTATGTGTGACTTTGGCCCAAATCCTAGCAAAGAGTGTGGTTATGGATATAGTAGTGGTTGATATACCTCCCAAATATGGAATGTTATTATCAAGATCTTAGGGGGAAAAGTTACGGGGTACCATGCATATGGACATGACTTATGCAACTATTCTTGTCTTTGGTCAATAGAGGAGGTTGTATAGGGAATCATTAATGAAAAATATGCTAATAAATCAAGAAAAAAATAATAACTACCCACTTTATTAAGTTCATTTCGACATGGATTCTTTCATCCTATACAATGATATATGTGTAGAAGAAGAAGTGACAAAGTTGGAAAGTAAATCAAGCAAAAAAGAGGAGATAAAATTAGATGCTGGAAAAGAATATGAAGAGGATGAAGCCCTATGGAATATGGATTTCAATGGGGCAGTCAGTAAGGAAGGAGCAGGGGCAGGTGTTTGGGTCTTAAAATCTAAAACAGGCATAGCAAAGGGATATTCTTACAAGCTTAATTTTAAATGCACCAACAATATAGTTGAATATGAAGCACTTATTTTAGGATTGTAGCTTTTGAAGAGGTCAAGAGATAAAATTATTTTTGTACATGGTGATTCATAACTCATCATTAATCAGATTAAAAGTGATTACTCAGCGAAACATCCTAGGTTAAGGGCCTACATAAATGTTGTCTTATATTTTTTGCAGTGTTTTCCAGAGTATCATTTGTCTATAATTCCTAGGAGTTAAAATATATTAGCTGATGCACTGGCTACATCAGCGAGCACCTGTAAGATTCCATTCCATCCCAATAAAAAATATGAGATTGAAGTAAAGCATAGACTAGTTGTCCCTGATAATATTAGATATTGGCAAGTTTTTGGTAGTGATAAGCGACTATAATTTTTTTTATAGTTGAAGGAAGAATTTGAGAATGTACATATTGATATAGATAACAGTGTAGATAAGGATAAAAATGAAATAGTGTTGAACCAGATCAGTGAAGATCTAGAAGAACTTGAAATCTACAGTTGAAAGACAATGTGCTACTAAGGGGTTTGGTTCCATTAGAAGAACTATTTGATTTTATTGATGTGGATAAAAAGCCCAAGATAGAACTTGTAGGAGCCGGAGGTGAGGACTGTAATATAAGTATTGAAGATAATTCAAAGATTGTAAATATTTCCAAGTATTTACCTCCTGAAGAAAGACAAAAGTACATTTATTTATTGAAAGAATATTCTGATGTGTTCTCATGGAGATACGAAGTTCTAAAGGCATATGATACCAGCATTATACAACACACTATTCGCATCAAAGAGGACCAGAACCTTTCAAACATAAATTAAGGAGGTTGAATCCAGTTCTGTTACCCGAATAGAAAAAAGAGGTTTGAAAACTTTTTGATGCCAAAAATCATTGTACTTCTCAAGTTTTAGAAATGGCTATGAAATCTAGCGCCAATGAGGAAGAAGATTGGGGAAATGAGATTATGTGTGGATTTCTTAAATCTGAATCAATTTTATCTCAAAGATAACTACCCTTTACCAAAAATGGATCATATTTTATAGAAGGTAGTTGGTTCTAGCATAATTTCTTTGTCGAACGGATTTTCAGGTTACAACCAAATTCTTGTGCATCCATATGATCAGCACAAAACAACTTTCGCAACACCATGGGGAACCTTCATGTACGTGAATATGCCTTTTGGGTTGATGAATGCAGGAGCCACCTTCCAGAGAGCAATGGATATTACTTTCACAGAAGAGAAGGATCGATTTATTGTAATATATTTAGATGACATCGTTGTGTTCTCCAAAACTAATGAGGATCATCTATTTCATTTAAGAATAGTTTTTTATAAATGTAGGAATTATGGTATTTCTTTGAATCCAAAGAAGTCTCTATTTGGTTTAGAAGAAGGTAAACTAATTGGTCACATAAATTCAAAAGATAGTCTCCAAATTGATCCAACTAAAATTGAAGCTATTATGAAAACTGATCCACCTAGAAACAAGAAAGAAGTCAATTCTTTTATTGGTAGAATAAATTTTTTAAGGAGGTATATTCCAAATTTATCTGAGATCTTAAGGGCTATTACAAATATGTTGAAGAAGGACAATGAGAAGAAATGGAATACTAAATCCAAAATTTCATTCAATGACGTGAAGACAACCTTGACCTGTGCTCCTATTCTGATTAGCCCAAATTACACTAAGGACTTCATTATATTTTCCTTTGCTTAAGAACATACTATTGCAATGGTATTATTACAGAAAAACAAGGATGGACATGAACAATCAATAGCGTTTTTCAGCAGAGCTTTAAGAGATGCTTCGTTGAAGTATAACATCATGGAAAAGCAAGTTTTTTCTTTAGTAAAGACCTTGAAAGATTGCAGAGTGTATGTGTTACATTCTCACATAAATTCTTATGTTCCAAGTGTAGTAGTAAAGGATATCCTCACTTAAACAGATCCAAATGGAAAAAGGCGCAAATGGATAACAGTGATTTTGGAGTATGACATGGAAATAAAGCCTACAAAACTTATCAAGGTTCAAGGATTAACCAAATTAATGGTTAAGTCAAACTTTCATGCATTAGACATCAAATTTGTGGTTGCTCTTGATGAACAAGAGAATCTGGCAACTCCACAGGTATCATAAATTTTCTTACTTCTCCCTGGTATGCAGATATCGTGTATGTTTTGCAGAATTTACAAGCTCCACCTAGTTTGACAAAAACCAAGGCAATATTTCTCAAACTTAAAGTTGTAAAGCTTTGCATTTTAGATCAAGCTTTGTATTGGAAAGATGTTGGAGGAATGTTGTTAAATTGCTTGTTGAAAGATGAAACAGATAAAATAATGAAGGAATTTCATCAAGGTGATTGTGGAGGACGTCTTTATTGGAAAACCACAACAAACAAAATCCTAAGAAATAGTTTTTACTATCCTAATTTGTTTGTTGACATTCATAAAAAGATTTCAACTTGTCATCAATGTTAGATTTTTGAAGCCAAGAGAAAAATCTTACCTTTACCTCTGAAACATGTATCAGTGGAGGTGCATTTCCAGTAGTGGGGTTTAGATTTTATTGGAGAAATTCATCCAAGTTCTTCAGCTCAACCCAAGTAGATCCTACCCGTTAAACGACCATGCAACTTCGTAGCCCGATCACCTTCTGATCAGTCTGATGAAGATCCAATGGCCCTGATTCACCCCGCTCTCACCTCGGCTGATAGCCTTCGTCGAGTCATCTCCGTCGTTCACTTTTTCAATCCGAAAACCACCCTTCCCTCTCATCCCGACTATCCGTTTGCCATGCATTCCATGTCCTTGACCACTCTGTTGCCCGAAGAAGGAAATGACCAACTTTCCATTACCAGTCACAGTCAGTCCCCAACAACCATATTTAATAGACAGCATGGCCAAAGGGGAAAAGGACAAAGCATGACCCTGTAACTGAATTTATCAGTTATGGAACTCCACTGGTACGAGCACTCCAACAGCCTAAAAGGACACACAACACCTGAATAGATCGGACTCATCCACTGAAGCAAGCAAACACATTCAAAGACTCCATCAGGTAGTTAAGTGTGGTTGGTGGTCAATTATGACCCCTTCATACCTAAACGACCAAGTTCCCTTGTAATGTAAAATCTATAAATACCCAGAAGCAAGATGTAATCAAGGTTGGCATTTGATGTCAGGTTCAAATTCTGGAGACTGTAGATATTTTGTCACTTGCAGCATCTCGTCTTCATTTTTAGCTAATACAAGCTTCTTTTGTTGTTAACTGCTCACTTTCCATTTCCCTCAATTCCAAGCTTGTACCTGATATGTTGTGTTCTTGAGCTCTTGATGTTTATCACTAGATAACTATCATCTTATCTCTGTGTTAGAATCTTGTATGCATCATTGAACAGGTTGCCCAGGTTTCTTTCTGTCTAATGCAGGAGAGTTGTCATCCTATCTTTGCATTAGTAGATTAGATTTATAGGTTTCTTTACTAGTTGCAGCCGACCATCACATGGTCTTGTGCATCTGCTAGTGTGGTCAATATTCTCCATATTCACCTAACATCTAAAACTGTGAGCATTAGTGGTCTAAAGCCTTGTAGTCTGAGGGTGTTTACGCATGTCTAGAGTGAAACAAAGTAGAAGTGGTTATCTGGCTTGAACCAAATCATCATTCCTTCCATCAAACCTGCAAGAATAGTTGAATTTATATGTTATCAGGCATCTCTGAGCTACAACCTAGGAGAGTTTCTTGGAATCCTAACATAATTAGCATCGTTGCTGGGGAGAGGAGATTGAAGCTTAGCTTCCCTGGGAGAACAACACAGATCCAGCTTTGATGATAGACAAAGTCTAGACACATTTTTGGTTGTAATCATCTATCTGGCAACTCTACTGGAGGCCAAACCTCTTAGAAACTCCACATTACAGTTCTGGCTCAGTTTGTGATACATACTCGGAGAAATCCTCAGAAATCACCAGCTGACCCAGTGCCTGAGCCTGAGAAGATTGTTAAGCAAAGAAAGACATCACAAAAAGGAGCATCAGGATCAGGTATGCTTAAAAAAATGTATCTTTGCAAGAAAGGCTTGTAACTGAGCATGTACATTTTGAAAATATAGAGCCTAGCACTATCAGTGAAGAAATATTCTCAGAGATTCATAAAGCTCCTTGTTTAATAACTTTCCCTTTGGATCTCAATCCAAAGAAAACCTCGCTTCTAGTCCAACATATTCCTTCAGCCCTATCATTCATTTCTCAGCTCCCTACCTTCCAAACTACCAGTACCCTTCCATCTACCCCAATCATGGCAGGCCAACAAACACCTACCAAAATGGAAAGAATTATAGCTGCTAAGTATGGACCCCTGGTCCTACCTGTTCCATTGAATGCCATGCCTGTAGGAGAATATCATAAATACATGCCTAAGTTCACTGGTACGGAGGGAGTAACAGCTGAAGAACACCTTGAGTCTTTTTATAGCTATGCTGGTAACCTAGATATCAGTGAAGATGATGTGTGGATGAGAGTATTTGTCCAAATCCTTGATGGAGAGGCTAGAAAGTGGTTCAGAGAACTGACCCCTAGGTCTATAGCAGACATTGAAGCATTAGATGATGTGTTTTTAAAGCATTGGGGAGATAAGAAAGACCTGCTATATTACCATACTAAGTTTGGCAACCTCAAGAGGGAAAATGGGGAGTCATTGTCTGATTTCAATAAAAGATTCAATCGTATGTATAGCAAGATACCAGCTGAAGTGAAGCCTACCCCCACCTCTGCTAAACTCACCTATGCCAATGCTTTTGATTCTAATTTTTGCTTGCTATTAAGAGAAAGAAGATGTGCCACTCTAGCTGAAATGCAAGATGCAGCCTTGGAGGTAGAATCCAATATCATGGTTGCAGAAAAATTCAAAGGTAATGCTGATAGAAGAAGGCAAAGGGGTGAGCACTCATCATCTTCAGATCCCAAGATCGATAAAATGGCCAAGATGATAGAATCATTAGCCTCTAAAATCTCCAAGCTGAAGGTTGAGTAGCATTTAGGGAAAGCAAGGGCTCCTAATACCTTTGCTCTTCCAAATCCAAATCCATATAGAAGAGCAAATGAGCAGTTGCATATTTTGCAAAGAAACAAAGATAGCAATGAAGACCAAAGGGTGAAGACCCCATTTCAAAATGCAGTCATGGAAGAAGAGAAGTTTGATGAAGATGATGAGATCCATGGTATGGAAGACAAGGGCAGTGCCCCTTTTTTAACCAAAGCTGCCTATGAGAAGTCATTATTCAATGGTCAGATCAGCCAAAAGCAAGATGGTGAAGCTATTCTACAAATTGTCGATCAACACCAATATGATCTGAGATCTATAATG
>APFE030989329.1:123315-139671 GCA_000404065.3 Pinus taeda
CCATTTATATTAATTGTTCAAGCCACAAATGAGACAGCCGAGTACACAACAACACGTATTATTTAACAGGTGTACAAAAGCTTCCACGAAAAACATCCATGGATGAGAGCATACAGAGAGGGGGTGAAATATAAACCATCTCTACCTAATAAGGTCAAATGCCCTAAAATTTTTGAGGTAGGTGATCAAATTAACTGGCCTTTGTAATTCTTTGATGAATTGGCTGATATGCACATTGACCAAGGGAAAGAAACCTTTCATAGAAAGGTAGAAAGGGTCAATTCTCAGTATGGTAATAGTTTTCTCCAATGGGATTCACTGAAGGAAAGGCAGGGAGATCCTGGTAAATTCAACGCTCTATGGACAGGATCATTCGTCATTGCAGGGGAACAATACTTTCATGCTACAGAGTTTGGAAGGAGAAACAATTTTGATAGCCCAATCAATGGGTGGGTTTTTGAAAGTTTATTGTGTTTAAGGATTTTCAGGCCTCAGTATTGTAAACATGTTCTTTTACAAGTTTTAGTGTAGGCTTAATTAGACTCCATGCCCAATGGAACACTAGGAAAGATTGTTGATCTTGCTTTTGTATGAAAGGCAGTGGTCTACAGTTCTTGAGACCTCATAGGGAGGATCTCATCCCCAGAAGGAGCCATTGTTAGCTCTGTTATGTAACGTTGATTTTCTAAGGTCAGAGAGGATCACAGTCTGTCTAGTTATGATCAAAGGGAGGCTCTCATTATTCGTTGTTTCCTTTCTTCCTTGATCTCACTCCTCTCTAAACCCTCCTCATTCCCTGAAATAAGCCTTCCGAAACCCAACAAAGCCCCTTTTGGCCTTAAGCCCCAAGTGCAAAACCACAAACCCACCATAGAATCTCACCAATATGACCTCACATGCTCCTAAACCCCTCGCTGAATCCCCACCGTTGATCAGTCCCAATGGCTCTCATCGAGCCCGATAAAGTGACCCACTCGATCAGTTCCCACCATTCGATCATCTCCATAAAGATTCGACGACATTCGCTCTCATCGCGCCAGCAACTTGATCTAACGATAGCACACGATGAGAGCCGTTTTTCTCTCTCATCTGCCGCTACATGTCGATCGCTGAATGGAATCACGTGACTTCAAGCTTTTACCACTTAACGCCTGAAAGCGGTGCGATAAATACCATTACCACCTGACCAAACTGCTCCCACCCGTTAAACGACCGTGCAGCTCCGTAGCCTGATCACTGTCTGATTAGTCTGCTGAAGATCCGACGACCCCGATTCACCCTACTCTCACCTTGGCCGATAGCCTCCGTCCAGTCAACTCCGTCGTTCACTTTCTCGATCCGATGGCCACCCTTCCCTCTCATCTTGATTGTCCGTTTGCCATGCATTCCATGTCCTTGACCACCTAATTGCCCGAAGAAGGAAATGACCAACTTGCTAGTACCAGTCACAGTCAGTCCCCAACAACCATATTTAACAGACAGCATGGCCAAAGGGGAAAAGGACGAAGCATGACCCTGAAACTGAATTTATCAGTTATGGAGGTACAAGCACTCCAACGGCCTAAAAGGACAGCACAACACCTGAATAGATCGAATTCATCTGCTGAAGCAAGCAAACACATTCAGAGACTCCATCAGGTAGTTAAATGCGGTTGGTTGGTCAATTATGACCCCTTCATACCTAAACGGCTAAGTGCCCTTGTAGTGTAAAATCTATAAATACCCAGAAGCAAGATGTAATCAAGGTTGGCATTTTATGTAAGGTTCAACTTCTGGAGATTGTAGATATTTTGTCACTTGCAGCATCTCATCTTCATTTTTAGCTAATACAAGCTTCTTTTGTTGTTAGCTGCTCACTTTCCATTTCCCTCAATTCCAAGCTTGTACCTGATATGTTGTGTTCTTGAGCTCTTGATGTTTAGCACTAGATAACTATCATCTTATCTCTGTGTTAGAATCTTGTATGCATCATTGAATAGGTTGCCCAGGTTTCTTTCTGTCTAATGCAGGAGAGCTGTCATCTTGTCTTTGCATTAGTAGATTAGATTTACAAGTTTCTTTACTGGTTACAGCCGACCATCACATGGTCTTGTGCATCTACTGGTGTGGTCAGTATTCTCCATATTCACCTAACATCTAAAACTATGAGCATTGGTGGTTAAAGCCTTGTAGTTTGAGGGTGTTCACGCATGTCTGGAGTGAAACAAACTAGAAGTGGTTATCTGGCTTGAACCAAACCATCATTCCTTCCATCAAACCTGCAACAATAGTTGAATTTATATGTTACCAGGCATCTTCGAGCTACAACCTAGGAGAGTTTCTTAGAATCCTAACAAAACCATGAAATATTTCTACCCTCTACACCATGTGAATCTAACACTTCACTTGTTCATAGAAACAATCTTTCTTTATCAAACTATCACCCCCCTTTACAAATAACCTCCCCAAGAAAAACAACCAAAGTAGCACCCCTCAATCTAATATGGGTTGTACACATAGGGGCTTCACTAGGGAAGCAATACTATACCACGTGGGTTCATATTGGGGGATATTTATTTAGGAAAATATGACATAATATATCAGGGGATATATAGGGGGTAGAGGGTTTTTATATTGGCAAGTATAAAAAATGGAACCCAAAGTTAATGAAACAATATAAAGTGGTATAAAAAATGTTAATGAAAAAATGGATACCTACAATATCTAGTTAAAGTAGGGGTTTTTAAATTGGGAAGGTGTATTGGTAGGGGGTTAAATAATGTGATTTTTAAAGGAATTTTCCAATATGTAGTCAAATTAAGGGTATTGTTTAATATGCCATGAACGTAGGTGATATGTCATAGGTTCATTGAGTGAAGCCCCCGTGGTTGTATGAGGAATGAAATGAAACAAAAGAAAGTAAATGGAACACACACAGAGAAATAGAGAAGAGATTACAATGATATGGTGAAAACCCAACCTCTATTAATAAATGAAATGCTAGAATATCATAGAACACAAATTGGCTAGAATGTTGGTAGCTACCTCTAGACAAAGAGAGACGACAACTATGTGCATTCACAAAAGCTATTATACGAGGTTGAAAGAATGGCCTTTAAAATAAAGAAAGAACCCTATAGGTCCAAAAACCTAACCATAGAAGATGAAACACAAAAATATTTGTGGGCCCCAATGTAGTGTACCTAGGGGGGATAATATGGGGTACAAAGGGAGGTACCCAAGGGAATAATGTAATAATGGGATGGACCATAGTAATAAATAAGGTGGTTAACCTGTATCATGTAAGGGACCACAAGTAGTTAGTAATAATGTAATGGGCCCATGGTATTAGATCGATGGTATTGAGGGAACCATGGTATTGACCCATGGTATTGTATGTATGAGGCCTATATAGAGGCTAGAGACTCCCCATTGAGAGACTCTATATAAGCCTCATACATACAATACCATGGTTCCCTCAATACCATCTATCTAATACCATGGGCCCATTACATTATTACTAACTACTTATGGTCCTTTACATGATATGGGTTAACCACCTTATTTATTACTATGGCCCATCCCATTATTACATTATTCCCTTGGGTGCTTCCCTTTGTACCCCATATTACCCCCCCTAGGTACACTACATTCCACCCCCCTTAACATGTTTCATCCCCGGAACATGGGAAGAACACAAATAATAAGATCTACTCAAAAGAGTAGTCCACTAGTACCATGCACATGCATCTAACCATCTAAGAGAAAGGTGAACCCTCGATCCAACTGGTGCCTCGCTCACTTGAGATGGAAGTTGACCATGGAGGCTCTTCTGTGTTGATGTGTAGTAGGTGGATAACCGCTCCTCTTTATCTATCATGTGGGGGTTGTTTTCCTTGTGGCTAATTTGTTGCCATCTTGTTGGTTGTTTTCTTACGGGGTGATGTGGGTGGTGATATGATGAAGTTTTAACCAACAATGGAGCCTGAGTAGTATCTGATACATGTTGTGGTGCATGCTGTTGTTTCTTATCTTCCAATATTACTTCAACCATTGAGTCCTCATCTAATGTATCAGTACCTGTAACCTTTTCTGCTTCAACCTCCATTTGTGTTTAATTATCGATCATCAAAGGCTCAACATCTAATATGTTAGTCCCTGGAACATCTTCTGCTTCAGCCTCCATGGACTCTACCTGCTTATTGATGGAAATATCCTGTAATGTAGTTTTCTTCTTTTTATCCCAGAGCTTCAGGAATTTCTTCTACACATTAATATTTATAATACCCATTGATTCCATCCAAGGGTATCCCAAAATAACATCCTCATTAGCCATATCTGAAGCATAAAAATCAGAATTCAATACATACTTGTCCATAGAAATCTTCAAATCTTTATAAACTTGCACCTGCTCATTATTAACCTGTGTGTACTCCATGTGTTTAGCTGGCACTTGTAATTTTTTTGCCAAATTGACATATATGAGATTTTGCTTGCAACTAAGATTTATAGACACAATGATCTTCTCCTTCTGAATCAATCCATGAATTTGCAATAAGGATATACCGGTAGGAAATAACCCCGCATGTTTCTCCTTATCTTGTTTTCTAGCATGAGACCATTTGTCCAAGAGGAGTTTTTCAAATTCTTTATCTGAAAGTTTGGACAACAGCGTGTTGTAAATTGATTTCCACCATCTGTAAGCCTCATCTTGGAAACCAAGCGATAATAAAATTTTCCATTGTTTCCCATATGTTAACTTTTGATTCTGTATGAATTTTTCAATAGTAGGGCTATCATATTTTCCTGTAAAAAACATCTTGCTAGACGGCACGAAAAAAAATCTTACTTGGCGAAAATTTAAAGTGGCCACAGTTTAGTCAATATTGCTTAGAATCTTTATTATGACCTATTTTCGTAAATGGAATGACCATTTTACATCTTCCAATGTGATAGAAATCTCGATCTAGGTACTGGAATTTCAGATCCGCGCTACAACTCTCCTGCCGTCACCAAAAATTCTCAAAAAAAGAGCTGATTTTAAATTATTGATATCTCCCTCATACAAACTCCAATTCGACTAATTTTTTTTTGAAATCGGCCATTTTTTCACAAATAATCCAGATATACAATTATATTTTGCATATTTTTCTCCAAAACGTACAGATCTGTGCCACAAACTTGCTGCCCCAAAAAAATGTCTACAACACCACTGATTTTTAGATCAGTGATATCTCCTTCATCCGCACTCCGATTCAGCCGATTTTTTTTTTGAAATCAAGTATTTTTTCACAAATAATCCAGATCTTCAATTAGATTTTGCATATTTTGCCCCAAAACATACAGATCTGATCTGCAAACTTGCCTCCCTAAAAAATGTCTGCAACACCACTGATTTTTAGATCAGCGATATCTCCTTCATCCGAACTTCGATTTGGCCGATTTTTTTTTTTTGAACTTGGGTATTTTTCACAAAGAATCTAGAACTGCAATTAGATTTTTCATATTTTGCCCCAAAACGTACAAATATGATCTACAAACTCACCACCCTAGAAAGTTCCTGCAAAAAATTAAAAAAAAAAAGTCTCCACTTTTGCCCAAGAAAGCGCTCTGATTCCACTTGTTATGGATCTGATATGAAAATATAAGACAATGCAAATAAACCCACAAGATAAGAACATAGAAATAGATAAAAATGCTTCTTTATTGATTAAAACCCTTAAGGTAGGGAAACACCATAAATTCACTCCTTAAAAAAGGAGAACACTCCACAATCCATATGCATGTTCATACAATAATCCTTGACATCTCTCAATGGGGAGTCTCTAGCCTCTATATAGGCCTCATACATACAATACCATGGGTCAATACCATAGTTCCATCAATACCATCGATCTAATACCATGGGCCCATTACATTATTACTAACTACTTGTGGTCCCTTACATGATAAGAGTTAACCACCTTATTTATTACTATGGCTCATCCCATTATTACATTATTCCCTTGCGTACCTCCCTTTGTACCCCATATTATCCCCCCTAGGTACACTACACCCAATCTGGTTATCTGGTACATCAACTTCCTAAGGGCACAACTTTTGCATATAATTTATGTTTTAGTTACACGATAACTCATTGGAAATAACTATCTGAGGACTACAACTTTCAACTAGGATTGGGACATGCTATGGCATCTCCCTGGCCCCCTAAATTTAAGAAAAAACATTGTTAAGGGCCTCAAAAAACCCCTAGAAGTAATAGAAAAAATTCCAAGAAGATAGAGAAACATTGAGATAATGGAAGAGGTGGGTGGCCACCAATATCCACCTAGATTGGTCGTCGCCCCTTAGGATGAAATGGTATCCATGCACCAAGTTCTCTCATCAGATGGGAAGACTTATATTAAATTTGGCTCCTAGTGAGGCATTTGCCTTGGTGAAGAAGTTGCCCTGCTTTGACAACCCAATAGAGTTGTATGTGTTGCTAGCGGGTATCCTTTGTCTTTGTGCCAATGAACTGAACCAATGTATCATATTGAATGGAGTCAATATTGAGTTATTTGTGATTATGTAAGGACCATGTTGGAATGGTATGAGCTTCCTATGGGGGGCTATGAGGCACTCCTTCTATAAATGCAACCACACCTTGCCACCAACCTAAAACTTATGTGGAACCCTGTGTTGGTCATATCACTTCTTGTACTTGGCATTGTCTTTTTGTAGGATATCATGGACTTGTTGTTGGAGGTGTTGGATCCATTCAACAAATTTTGCTTCCCCATCTACCTTGACCATAACATGGCAAGACTTTGTTGGTGAAGATGCAATGGGCATAACTATATCAATTAGGGCCAATGGTTGGATCCCCAAGCACACCTAAAAAGGATTGTGGTCAATAGAGTTATGGAGGGATTTATTATAGATATGTTGATCATATGGAAGGATTTCATCCCAGGTACGTGGATGATTGGAAATGTACATGCACAAGATATGCACAATCATCTTATTGACCACTTCTCTTTGTACATATGATTAGGGATGAAAGGCAGTCGATTTGGTCAAATTGGTATCCATGAGATACCATAGGTTTGACCAAAAGGCGGTAAGGAACCTATTGTCCCTATCTAAAATAATGGTCTGAGATATCCCAAAATGAACCCCAAACATGCTCAAAAAGAGTTTAGCAATGGTTTTAGATGTGATACTCTTCTTATAAGGTGCCACGGTGTCCATATTAGAGAACGGTCGACAATGTAATCCATGGATATTGATTACCAGAGCTTGTCTAATGTAGATAGAAGAGTGTACAACCCCTACTTTTTGATGGTTAGTTTAGCAATGTGAGATACAATGCATGATCTAATATACTATTGGACATCATGTCAAAGCTTTGGCCAATATAAATACAAGAGTGCATACTAGAGGTGGAATTCTACAACTTGCTTTCCTATGATTAACATATGGAATGTGGTAGTGAATTCAGAGTCACTATTGTATAATTGTGGCCACCTAGAAGTCTCATGCCCACAAGAGTTAACAACTATGGTTAGCACCACAACTATGGGCCAATTGAGACAATCTACAACATGATATGTGATACCCTTCTTGTAGTTGATGTTCAAATGGAATTGTTTTAGGTATGTGGAGCAGTTTTTATGGAAATCATTGTGTAACTTTGCATGTGTCTACATAAATTATAGAGGCCTATGATTAATTTGGTTGATCATATTCTTCCCCAGAATATAATGTTTCCATTTCTAGTGAGCCTGCATGATGTTGTACATCTCCTTGTCATAGGTGGGGTATCTCTAGATAGTATTAGAGAGTGTTTCACTATAATAAGCCACTAAATTTCCTTGTTTAGTGAGGGCTACACCAATAGCATAGTTAGAGGAATCTATCTCAATCTCCAATGGTTGTTGCAAGTCCGATAGGGTGAGGAATAGCGCAGGGAAATGTTGGTGTTTCATATCCTCTAATGCTTTCTACTATGACTCAGACCAGGAAACTTTTCTTTTCCTCGACCCTTGGCTAGTTGAGTTAAATGCTAAGCGATATAAGAGAACTTAAACATGAACCTTCAATATAATTTAGCAAGGTTCAGGAAGCTATGAGGCTCTATTAGAGTTGTTGAGGTTGGTCAATTAGTAATGACTTAAATCTTAGCTAGGTCCACATGTTCCCCATGTATATCCACAATGTATCCCAAGTATTGAATCCTCTGCATGACAAATGAGTATTTCTCTAGATTGGCATAGAACTTCTATTTCCATAGTGTGCTCAAGACTTGATGAATGTAATGCAAATGTTTTGCCTAGATGTTGTTGAAGATGAGGATGTCATCTAAATATATAACCACAAAAGAGTTTGTGAATGGTTGCAGGATATCATTCATCATGTACATGAACGCTATTGGAGCATTATTCAAGCCAAAGGGCATGACCAAAAACTCAAAAAGGCCTTCTTTAGATTTGAATGTTGTCTTCCATACATTAAATTATTCAATTGGAACCTAGTGGTAGGCTGAATTCAAATCATTCTTACTAAATAACTTGGCACCCTTAAAATGGTTAATAAGGTTATCAATCCTAGGGATCAAGCATCTGTACTTAACAATTATTTTGTTTAACAATCTATAATCATTATAGATTCTCTATGAACAATCCTTCTTTCGCTCCAACACAATTGGACTCTTGCGAGGTGAGGGGCTCAATCAAATGTGGCCCTTTTGGATGAGCTCATGAATCTAACATTTTATTTCCTCATTATCCAAGAGATAACATTTATATATTGGGCCATTAGGAAAATGAGAACCATTTATCAAGTTGGTTGATTGTTTGATATGGAAGTGTAGAGGCACCCCCATAGGTGGAGTGGAGATATCTTTGTATGTCTCTAGAATCTTGTCCACTTACTTCTGTTGTGTTGAGAGGCCTTGTGCAGAGGTTATGGTGGTTTCACTTACCTTCCTTTCACCTTTTGACCAAACCATGAAGAGAACAAACTTTTTAGTCTAAAATATTACCTTTTGGCATTATTTTCCTAAGATAAATGAAATTACAGTAGTTAGGACAACCTCTAGTATCCTTTAGAGTTGACCTCTGAGAGTAACAATGACACTACAGGGATGAGACACATAAACAACATGATGTTTCCACATATAAGGTTTTCCTAAAAGAACAACATAAAATTCAAGTGGGGAAACATCACACAATACCTCGTCTTTGAAGGGCTTGATGCAATATGAAAGGTAGTACTATTGGTTAACATGAATGTCTTGTCCATGTCTCAACCAACCAATGGTGTATGGTTGGGGGTGTGGCACTATCAATGGTTTTAATATCCTAATGATCTTATCTTATATCATGTTATTTTTTGGCTCTTGTTCTCAATTATGAAATGGAGTGGTGTTCCCTTCACCCAAATCTATGAATGGAAGAGGTGCTTTCTTTCTTCAAGCTCCTCTAGCTCTTCTAGTTGGATATTTGTGGTTGTGATGGTAGCACTTGGTTTTGCATTGATGATCCACTTTCCTTTATCCTGTTCTAAATTAGAATTAGAGCTAGATTTTATTTCCTTTTATTTAAGCTCCACCAACAATTATTGTTTCGAGCAACATTCATCGGTGCTCTACTAGGGGCTTTTGTGTAACTCACTCCACTTTTCAATGTCCTTTCTTAACTTCCCATTACCCTTCTTCACCTGTGACTTGGGTTGGTTGTCTTGAGTTTGTATCTCCTTGTGCCGTCCCTTGTTCTATGAGGTAGGGCTGCCTTTTCTAGGCTTTGTTGTAGTGGATTTACAGGCCCAAACTCTTACTTATTCCATTGCTTCAATTTATGCTCAATTTTCAAAGCATACCAATAAGAAACTACCAGTGAAGAGATGTCCATGAAATCCATTTTCGTCTACATGTACCTATGTAGGACATTCTAGTACTTCAAGGCTAGGCATGGCTCAATCTCTGATCCCCAACCTTAAGCGTAAGGTATGGAAATTATTAGTGTACTCCAGCACCGTCTAGTCACTCTCTTATTGCAGAGTTTTCCATCTCATGTATTGGTCATCATAGTTCCATACAAGATAGAATTCCTCCTTAAAGGCATCAAAAAAGCAACCTAAGTTGGTGTTTCATTGAACATCACAAACTCATCTTCATTGTGTCTATCTCGGTAACCTTCAAGCCAATATTTGACATGGGGAATGACTTTCAATAGTGCAAAGGTGATCTTTTCATTGTTGCAAAAATTTTGGAAAAGATAATAACACTTTAACAGATTTAACTATTTATCCAAAGCATTTGCATCTATTTATCCTTTGAGTAAGGGTATATCAAAATTAACTTCTACCTTGAAGGGTTTTGATATAATATTTCTAGATCCATCACATTAAAAATATTAGTCAACGTTTGAAGTTAGCAAGTGTGGCTCATCATCATGACACTGATAAGAACTCTGATCAAGATTTGAAAGATAAATAAGTGAGAGATGCAAGGTCTAGAAATGGAAAAGAGATGTTGGGTAAATGTTAGATTTTTAATAATTATAATAATAAAGAGGTTAATTAATTAATACCAAGAATTAAATGTTCATATTGATAAAAAAAGAAAAAGAAAAATTAATTAAATATATAATCTCTTCCTCTCTCCTCTTCTCTCTCATATATATTATATATATATATATATATAGAGAGAGAAGAGAAGAGAAAGAAGAAGATATTAATTACACAAAATAGTTATCTTTTGTATTCAAAAGTCTGGATTTCATGGTCAAAACCATTTACAAGGTTCAATTACTTCTATTGCTTCAACATTCCAATACAGCCATAACAAAATTTTCTTGCCTCCCCAAGATTTTCCCATATTTTACAAAATTGACCCAAAAAAAGTTCGAATTTACAATACATACGAAATATTAACTAGGGTGCCCCAAAGGGGCCATCTTCAAACTTGTTCCCTGCTACTAGATCTTTGCCATAAGACTGACCTTCACCATGTGCTGCACCATCCACGCTAACCTTTTGTGAGTCAAGTGTCGAATCGAATCACAATAGAAGAAACCTGCATGCCATCATTCTTTGTAGACCTGGAGACTTTGTTTGAATGTTCCTTCAAAAACAAGAGCTCTGTCTCCAAGTTAACACAATTTCTTTTCTTTCAAGCTTGTAGCCATTCAAACTTATGATCCATGAGCTTGACTCTTTCCTCCCTCTCACACTCCAAAATCTCAAGCCTTCTGATAGTGAGTTCAGACATTCCCATCAATACCGTGAACAACCTCTCCACTGGTTTTCTTCCAATGTTTTGAGTCCCCTTTTGGACCCTGACTCTCTAAGGCAGCCATAGCAACAAAAAAATAATTATTGTGCCACCAAAGTGAGCATAGAGGGCAAGAAGGAGATAATGCAAATGTCCAAAATTCCCACCAATTTATCATTGCTTCCGCTCTCCATTGATGGCATTCCCCAAGAGAAAACATTAATTAACCTCATATGAAATCTCAAATCGGCCTCCACTACCATACAAAATAAATTTGAGCATAGGGGATACTCCAGAGCCTTAATGGCCAAGGAGTCAAATGAAATTAGTCAGATCCTTGGCATAAGGTGAAGAGACAGTCTCTCGTTGAAAAAATTCCTCCCTCCTGACCATTTGTACCAACTATAATCACTTATTAGCAAGGAATGGTACGTGGAGATTTCATCTCGACCATGCATAAGGTATTTAGAGAAGAAAGTGCAAGGGAAGTGGAACTCCTCCTGGAAAATTTCATTTATTTCCCTTATTCCTAATACCACGAGCTTCATTTGAGGCAACCACCAAGCCTTTTGCATTAAATCCATTCAAATTTCACAGGATTGGAGCCATATTCCTTAATCCATCCTAAAATTCAATAATTATGTGTTCAAAATCTACGCCTAGCTTAGCAAGCTTGTCTGCCTTGTCATTTAAAAATATAAGAATATATTCGAAGGAGATTTATTCAAATTTTGTGCATTGCAGTGATATCCTATGGACAATTGAGGAGAGGCTATAATTTCTACCTCACATTGAATTGGATATTTTTCTAGTGACGACCATAAAATCCCCCATAACCTTTAATTTCTTTATCTCTTTGCTTATAGTGATATACAACCATTTCCATAGTGCCCAAAATTCAACTTGATTCTTTGTTGTTATTCCCATGCCCCATGCAAATTTATAAACCATTTGTTCTTCGGGGCTATATATTACCCCTCCTACTCCAACTACCCTTGGATTTCCTCTTGAAGCTCTATCAAAACATAAGAGAGCTAAATATTGATTGTTTTTCCAAACTTGGAATTCCTTAATCCACAATATAAGATGAGAGAAGGAGTGCTCTCTAGGACAAGCGAAGAATTTAACAACATGATCTGGAAGGACATGAAATTTGATCTAGTTCTTCTCCTCTACAAATAAATATTCTCGGTCAATTGCATTGATACCCTAAGAAATGATAGATTCATAAAGCATACATTGCACTTTGATATCCGCTTTATGGGAGGAAGAAGCCACTTCTTTGAAAATGGCTTTATTTCTTTCAAGTCATATGGTCAAGCATAGAAATTTTGGTAATGATACCCATACCCACCAAGCCAAAAATGAAATGATTTTATCGCTTGGGATATTACTCTTTCACGCTTCAGACATGTCCAACTAGCTACTTGGGATAAAATTAACAGATTAGACTTTCTCAAAGGTCACTTGCTAGAAAACTAGAGAAAAGGAACAAGATTGAAATAAATGAGGAATAGTTTCTTCTTCTGATTTACATAGTGCACAACGAGAAAGGCCATGAATATTCCTACATCTGAGATTTTCCGTAGTTAGAATATTCCCATGGATCAATATCCAATAGAAATATTTGAACTTAGTAAGAGCATCCACATGCCAAATCTTTTTTCAGATTTTCATTGGGGCTGGATGTGCATGCTTCCTCAACAAAAATTTATAACCTTCTTTGACAGAGTAATGAAGAGACTTTCTTGGCTACCAAGAATGTGAATCCATGGAATCTCTATGTATAGGAGTGATTTCCTTCAAGGATGAGATCAAAGAAACCCATTTAGAGCTTAGATGGGTCAGGAGGTCTGGGGAAACCCATCCATTCCATGTTCTTGAATCATCCCAAGGTAAGATTTATTTCAGCCTTTAGATACCTTTGATTCTCATCTATTCCATTAAGTTGTTAACTCTATTATGCTTCGAGCTTAAGAAAGTCGAAGGTATATTATCCTTCCAAAGATTAATTCTTGCTCTATTGATTAAAGGGGAAATCCAGGGGAACCTAGTACATGCTTTGATCCAAGAAATGAATTGACAACAAAAGCCAAGATTTCCAAGAATAAGAAAGAGAAAGGAGTTACACACATGGTCAAAGGCATCTACCATATCCAGCTTTATGGAAAAACCAGGTTTGCCCCTCTCCTTTCTTCCTCCTTGGTTATAAGAGATTATCCTTAGCAAGACTTTCTTTAACCTGCTTGCAATGATATTGGTTAAAATTTTGTATGAAGCATTGCATAATGATATGGGCCAAAAGTGGGAAAAATTCACTAGATTGGATTCTTTTGGAATAGGAGCAATGAAAGGATGATTTTGTGCTCCCCCCAACCTTACATTTTATTTTAGACCAATTTAACATTATGATTAGATCCTTTTTGATCTCAAGCCGAAATTATCTATAAAAGTTGATTGGGAATCCATTAAGCCCAGGTGCCTTATCAAGGTCCATTGACCATATTGCCTCCACTACCTCTTTTTCCTCAATTTCCTTTATTATTTTATGATTTTTAAGCTCTGAGATCTCAGGGAGAAAGGGAGACAATAATTCTTCATCCTTAGAATGATCCAGATCACTTGATGAAACATATAGAGATTGAAAGTAAGAAAAGACTTCACTTTTAATATCTGAAAAGGAGGTGATTTATTCTTATCTTTAGGAGTGATTTATCTTACTCTATTTCTTAGCTCCCTAACCTTTGATTGCTTATGGAATAAGGTCATGTTCTTGTCTCTTATCCTTAGCCAAATTCTCCTAGATTTAAGTCTCCAAAATTCTTCTTCCTTTCTGATTTCTTGAAAATATTGTGAACTTAATTCATTTTCTTTCTTCAGATGTCAATCCTCTATTTCACTATTCTCCATAATTGCCATATGTTGCTCTAGATATTTGGCTATGTCCACTTTATCTTTTCCATGTGGGACATAGGATTCCTTTGCTCATGAGTGAAGAGAATACTTGACAAATTTCAATTTCGATTCCCACACAAAGGTTAGAGACCCCAAGATATGATTGTGTCAAGCTTGATTTATAGTATCAATTACCCCTTCCTCTTTTATCCATCATGGATTAAATATAAAATTGATGGGACCCATATCCTCTTTTTCTTTGATATATAATAGAATGGGACGATGATCGGACTCACCTAACACCAATTGTCATGCAACCAACTCACAAAATAGAAGAAAGAGATAGAACAACAACTTAAAACATAGCCTCTTCAAGGGGGCAACCTCCTTTACATTACAAAAATGAAAAATTCTTGGATGATACAAGTGGCAAGACCTCCTTTCTATATATAGGAGTCTAAGGGGTCACAATATAATTAAAGCTGACATAAAAATAATAATGTAAGGGCACAACAATAACAATAGTGGGCTTCTATGGGGCACAATAATAACAATATGTGGACAACCTGGGTACAACAATAACAATAATGGGTACAATGACAATAATAATAATGGAATACACTAGTATTATAGGTACCTAACATGCCCCTCTCCTTCAAAAAAGTCTTGTCCTCAAAGCTTGAGTAGTTCTAGATGCTTCTGTATAAACTTCTCATCCTCCCATGTAGAATCTCCAGCGGTTAAGTTCTTACACATGATGAGATACTCTAAAATTTATCAATTTCGCAACTGTGGAGTTCTTGTTTCTGTGAATGCTTCAGGTTACAATATGATTTTTCCTTCCTCGTCCAACTCTGGAAATATTGTTTGAACTGGGAGCTTGTCACCTATAACCTTATTTAAGCATGAAACATGGAAAACTGGGTGCACTAGGGAAGATGCAGGAAGTTCCAATTTGTATGGCATAGTACCAATCTTTTGCAACACCTTGTACGGACCATAATACTTTGGTAATAATTTATTATCTTTCTTAGCTTGCTTGAGGGACATTTGTTTGTATGGTTGTAGCTGTAGAAATACCCAGTCACCTACATCAAAACTTCTTTCGCTGCGATGTTGATTTGACTATTGTTTCATCCTATTCTGCTCCAAAGTGAGGTTATCCTTTAAGATTTGGAGAACTTTTTGTTGATGCTCGATGTGATCTTCCACTGCTTGAACCTTAGAATTTTCTCTTAAATATGATGTGATGGACGATGGATGATATCCATAAAGCACCATAAATGGGGTCATTTTTACTGCAATATGGAAGGAAGTGTTATACCACCATTCAATGAGAGGCAACCATTTGACCCATTATGTCTGTTTATCAGATACAAAGAAACAAAGATATCCTTCCAAACATTTGTTAACTATCTCAGTTTGCCCATCAGATTGAGGATGATAAGATGAGCTATGAGCTAACTGAGTACCCAGATAAGAAAATAATTTTTTCCAAAAATTTCCAGTGAAAATAGGATCTCTATCACTTTCAATAATCTTTGGGTTTCCATGTAGCTTTTGAATTGTTTCCATAAATGCAGTAGCAATTGTACTGGCTCTAAATGGATGAGAGAGTGCACAAAAGTGTGCATACTTGTTAAGTCTATCAACTACCACCATGATGACACTCTTTCCTTCGGACTTGGGTAAACCTCCGATAAAATCCATTTAAACCTCCTCCCAACGTTGACTTGGAATGGATAAAGGTTGTAATAGACCTGAGGTCTTAATTGTCTCAACTTTGTTTTGTTGGCATACCAAACATTCTGCCACAAACTTTTGAATATCAAACTTAAGGCCATCCCAAAAAAATTCCTTCTTAACCCTGTGGTAAGTTTTTGAAAATCTTGAATTCCCTCCTAAGGGAAATGTGTGCAATTCCCTAAGAATATTTTGTTTGAGTTGGGAATTCTTACAGAGGTATAAGTGATCTTTGTACCATAACGAATCATTTTTATATCTAAATGTATCAGATGTATTGGGATCTTAGTGCAACTTTTGAATGAGTGCCCACACTTCTTTGTCATTCTTCCATTCTTCGCTTATCCAATCTGGTTGGATAATAGAAATGGCACAAAGCAATGCTTCCACATCCTCATCCTTTCTTGAGAGTGCATCTACAACAACATTTTGCTTCCCTTTTTTGTAGATGATTTCAAATTCATAACCCAACATCTTTGTGA